>VWZL01001230.1:69276-91683 GCA_013396915.1 Stercorarius parasiticus | reverse complement strand
CCCCCCCCTCCGCTCCACCCCCGGCATCCCCTCCCCAACCCTCGGTAGGCACTAAGTCCCCTTGGGCAGCTTGAAGCATCCCCTGGAGCTGGTCGCTGTGCGGCTGCTGAGGTCGCAGTTGGCACTGGACCACCCTGCAACTGCCTCCAATGGCTCCTGGTGGGGAGAAAAGGCCCAACGCTGGGGGAAAATGAATGCTTTTGAATTCATTCATTGAAAGATGACAGCAGCTTTCTCCCTGTGGGGTTTTACCCCCGTGGCTATAAAGTCGGGGTAGGAATGACCCCAGGGCAGAATGCAGCACCCCTGTTTAAAACTTGCCAGTCTGCTGGCAGGGCTAAGTGCTGCCTTGCCCCTGCCTGACATGGGATTCCCCGAGGACCTGAGCGGCCTCTCACGCTGGGGCTTCCCCACTGCCTTACATCCCCTCCCACTTCAAAGTGGGCATCCAGCCAGCTCCTGGGGGCTCCTGACTCACACACGTGTAACTATAGCAGTTTGCCCTTCCGAGGCCTGGTTGAGAAGCCCCCAACTTGGGGAACACAAGATCCTAGGGAGCCCTAAAGTAAAATAATAAAGCACCAGACAAAAAACCCAAAACCCAGATCCTCAATGAATGCAGTCCTGCAGGGCCCTGATGACCTTGAGGGGACACCCTGGGTCACTCAGTACCACCTTCTGAAAGCAAGGGACACACTGTGTGTGAGGCGATATGCCTGGCCCCTAAGCTCTCCTAGTGCCTCTTTCTCCTCTGCTGGATGAGGCGAGGTAGTTTCCAGGCAGGCAGAGCTGTAGCTGAGGGCACCCACTCACGGAGAGGTGATGGGATCAGTCAGCCTCTCCAGGAGCAAGACAGCCTGTGGAGAGACTGTTACCATCAGCCAGTATGGGAAGGGAGGGAGCTGGGACAGGGGGACACTGCCTGCATCCCAGCCCTGGTCACATACACAGGCAGATGGGGATCGCACCTGGGGAAACACCTTGTATAGGGCAGCTGGACTCCACATGTGAAGCAGCAATGTCTGGCTCGTGTCCCACCATGTGCTGCCGGAGCCGTCCCTGAGGGCCCAGGGGAAGCAGCAACACAGACCCAGGGTGGCCCATAGGGATGCAGGGTGATAGAGATGGAGGAGGTGGCAGAGGCCTGGCGGGAATTTTTAACTGTCTGAGGCAAGAGCTGATTGCACCCTCCTCACTGTGCCTGCACGTGGTGCAACAGAATTATCACCATTGCTTGTACAGCTCTGCTGCCAGTGCCGCCGGGGCTGGCCTTGGTTCCTCTGCGTGCTGCGGGATGGCTGCTTTGCTGTGGGAAAGGGACAACTGTTGCTTCAGCCAGGGGCAGTTTTGGCAGCTGGGACACTGCATGTGTCTAATGACATAGTGTCAGCAGCGGGATCAGCACAGGGTTGGGCTGGCAGCTGGCCAGCCTCGTTTCCCAGCCCTGGCAGGGTCCATCTCAGTATGGCCTGTGCTCCATCCCTTATCCCAGAGGCCTGCTCAGCGCTGGCAGGTTGTCCTTGATGCTGGCACCTCCGAGGATGCAGCAGGACCCAGCTTTTGGAGGAAGGAGCGCAGAACCTTTGTGCGGAGGAGGGAGAACTGACACTGCCCATGGCGCTGCGTTAATCCATGCTCCATGCGAATCCTTGCACCATTGAGCAGGTCTGGATATGGTCCGACCCTGCCAGCTGCTGCTGTGACCGTAAAGGACCAGGGATGCCATGGGGAGGAAGGTAGCCAGGGCACTGCAGATGCCAGCGTTAAGGCTGGGCTGTTCCCTGTATCCCGCCTGTGGTCAGGACCTCTGGGCAGCCTTAGCAGTGGGCAGGAGGATGACAGAGTGGCAGCGAGGACAACTTTTTTTCCGGAGACGCACCATCTTGCAAGGCTGTCCCGGTAGCACAGCACAGCCCTGCTCCTCTGCAGGCACCACCGGAAATTTCAGGGCCAAGGGAGGTCTGCAGAGCTGCATCAGTGAGAAGTAATTTGGCCAAAAGAGCAGGTTTGACAGCTCTATTTGTGGAGTAAATGTATTTTAGGTGCTTTTATGGCTGTCTCTTGTTGTAGCATGGCTGCACCTTGGGACCATTGATCTAATTCCACACTTAAAGGGAATTTAGCCGGTTTAATGGAGACCCCATGAGAGATTTGCTGAGGATTTGCAGTTTCTGTCACAGCAGAGACTTGTCCCCTGTGCTTGTCCCCAGCCTGGCAGCACTGGGGACAACTTACCTGGCTTCCACTGCCCAGGGCTGGCAGGGAGTGGCACTGGGGGGCAAATGCGGCTCCCCAAAAGCTAGGCAAGATGGGTGACCAGCCTGGGGGGGAACACTCCCATAGGGACCATAGCTGGAGGAGTGAGTGTCCCCAGACATCCTGTTCATCCTGTGCCTGGTCACGGCTGGGTGTTTCCACTAGATGGTGACAAAAGGCTGTGATGCCTGTCTCGAGTGGGAGCCCGCGAGGTCACCCCGGCTCCCCAAAACATGCCTCGGTGGGTGCAGCTGAGCAGGACATCCTGCTCTGCCTGCTGCGTCTCCCCCAGGAGATCTCGGGACACGGAGGTGGGTCTGAGAGGAGCCCTGCGTCTGATACCCACCAGCTAAAAGCAGCAGACAAGTGCAGTCGGGAGCAGAAAAGTTTTAGCTGTGCCTTGTGCAGGCATCTGCTGCCAGAAAACCATCAGGGACCTCCAACCAAACACCCAGCAGGTGCCCAGAGATGGGGGGAAACAAGCGAGAAAAGCCATCAAATGTGGCCCCGAGTTCCGCAGCCCCAGCCTTCCTTCCCTGGCATCACAGTTCACCTGCCAGTTCACCTGGCATGGGCATGGCATGGCAAAGGTGACAGCAAAAAAAAAAAATTAATTATCCCAGGTCTAGGCATTACTTAAAACTTCTTCAGCATCCCCAAGCCCCAATGGCAAAGCCCCTTCCCCTGCCAGGGGTGCCCACCTCACCCCATCACGCTTCTCCCCTGCTGCCAGCCAGAGCCACCCCAGCGGGTACCACGGAGAAGCTGATGGATGGTAACCCTGCCAGGCCAGGCACCAGACCTGTCCTCTCTCTTCCCAACCATGCAGCTCACTTCAAATAGCCGGCAGGTGGAGAAAACTCTCCCCAGGCCTTGATTAATGCAGGGCATTAAATAAGACAGGTCTATGTGGTACCCAAATTAAGTCTTTTCTTCATTACTCACCTGGCCATGCGGAGAGGAGGGCCCTCAAGGGTGATGAGTGTGAAGTAGGCGCAGGGCTTGCTGTGATAAATGGTATTTGAGTGGCCGCATGCCAGCCCACGTCTTGCACCTTGAAACGGGCACCTTGGGACACAGTGGGCTGCAGGGATGAAAGTCAACAATGCCTGGCAGAGCACAGGATTTCTTCTCTGGGGAGCATCCTTTCTTGAGGTGGGATGCTGCAGGGGTCCCTGGAGTCAGACACATCCTCTGACCCTCCGGCCGATGGTGGGTGATAACCCAGCACATCCCTCCTGGATGAGGCTGTGCCATTTCCTGGGGTTCGTGACAAGGAAAAATCCTGGTGATTCACACAGGGAGTTTCATATGTGCCGCGTTTAGTCTCCTCGTGACCTCCAAGTGTTCCTCAAAGCAATCCTTCCTGATACCCTGCAGAGAAAAAGGGCTTTTCTATTTCCAGAAGCAGCCAGTTCTCCTGAGATGTGCCTTTTGGCAGCCCAGTCCCTCTCCCTAACACCCTTTGCCTGGCACTGGCAGCAGGACCTGGCCACCTGCCTGCGAGCCCCCAGCAAGCCCACGCAGCTGCCCAGAGCCAGGGGGTCCTCTCTGGCTCTGCTCAGCAGCAGGAACAAGTGCAGCCCTGGAAAAAACGGTGTGAGGGACCAAAGCGGGACTGGAACAAAGAGGACTTGCATTAAGCATGAGATAAGGAAGAGAAACTGGGCTAGGGAGACGTGGAGGAGTTCAGGTGGCGAGAAGGGAGCCTGGGAGCGCCCTCCTGTCTCCATCAGGACGGAGAAGGTTGGTGAGATGGGAACAGGGAGGCATTTTGAAGCAGTACATGCAAATGCCTTTATAATGCATGTGGAAGTCAACCTGGGGAGAAGTTACAGGTGATCCCAGGCCGGCATTCAGCGCACGTCCCCACCCCACACAATTGCACCACATCTCCCTGCGCTGCCCCGCAGCGGTTGGGAAGGCTTTGCAGGATTTTTGCGGACACAGCCCAGAGCGGGAACCTCCTCTTTGCACAAAGCATTTCTGTGCATCCTGTTCATCTCCCAGAGCCGGGGGAATAGGGAACGGGATCCAGACAAGTGCCAGGTCCCGGTGGATGACTGTCGAGAGATTCAAGCAAAACATCTGCAAACAGCTTGTGGCTCAGCACATCTGTCCCGTGGCACATGCCCACAGTTCAGTGACCCGGGGCTTTGCCTCAGCTCGCTCACGTTTTACCTGCTGGAAGCTCCCTCTGCTCGCAGGCTCGTGTTGGGCTGTTTCCATTTCACGGCAGCTCCCGGGTGCGGGGCCAGCAGAAGGCAGGCAGACGCTCGGCTTGGAACAAACCCAAACCAGGGGAATTTTTTTTTTTTTTCTTTTTTTTTCCTTTCTCAAACAAAAAACATGGATCTTTGTTGAGTCCAAACTGGAAAAGCAGGAGTCTCCCTCCTCTCCCTCCATTTTTGTGGTTGTATCGGAGAGAGGGCGTGAGCTCAGCCCTCCCTCGGGAGCCACATGCACCCACTGCAGTGAGCAGAGTGGGACGGTGAACCTGGGGCTTCCCCATGTCCTTACCTCTAAAACCAGGACAGAGCTAAAAGCAACTGGGGAGAGCAGAGTCACAGTGTGCTGCTGCTCTCGGGGCCCCCCTTGCAGCCCCCAGGCACACACACACACACACGTGTCCCCAATATAACGTGTCCCAGCCTCTGCCAGGGGGGCCAACAGGTCCCTGCCGTCAGAGCCAAGTCAAAACTGCCCTCAGAAACAGGAATTGGTGTCAGTGGAAAGCGTGCGGGGTGGCTTCTTAGTGGGAAAAGGTCTGGTGTTTCCCCTGGGAGCTGCCGTACAATGTTGTCCCAGCAAAAGTTGCCCACCGAGCCCCATCCACGAGGTTTGCAAAGCTCCTGCCCCAACTTGCCACCATGAGGGACCAGCCACCCCAAGGGCTTCCGTAGTTGCATCAGGAAATCCATCCACAACCTGAGCTTTTTGGAAAGGGTCACTTTGCACTTGATTGTCCCCACAGAGCTCAAGTGACCTGGGCTGGCGTCGAGCCATACAGACCACCCAAGAGCCCCGGAGCCACCAGTGTGGTGCCAGGGATGCTGAGCCCACCCAGCTTTAACCCCCCATCTGCCCCAGCCTCCCCTCCGCAGCAAGCTTCATCCAAAAGAGGTTAAAAATCAGGGCTGAAAATACTTCCCCAGCCCAGATGGCTCTTGGGCTGTTTGTGCCTCTTCCCGGCAGCACATCGGGCTGTTTCACTTACCAGCTCTCGCCGCGGAAATTCCCACCAGCAGGGTATGAGTTAAAACCGCTGCTTTCAAACTTCCTACGACTGTAGTTAAAAATAAGACTTGGAGCAATAACTTTCCCACCGTTGGTGTCCTCAGACCTGAAATGTGGTCCTGAACGACCCAGCGGTGTCTCATTAAGCTGGGCGAGTGTGCGATCATGACGTCCGCATCCTGGGAGGGAGGCGAGAACGTGGTTTCTTGGGGAAAAGTCCTCTCCTTCCTGTCCCTTACAAGCCATCAGCTCATCTCCCCCTGCATGAAATGGCAGAGGAAGCTTAAAGCAGACTGAAAATTACACTCTGCCTCTCCTGCTCAGTTTTAATTGTAGAGCAAAGAAAGAAGCCCATCGATTCATCCCACTGGGTAATTAAATGCTTAATGCTATTGACTATAGAGACATTATAGTTCGTCAGCCCAACACTAATGCATTAATAATGGCTGGTTTCACAGCGAAGAAGGGGCACAAGCTGCTCTCGAGGCACAGGATAGTTATGTGGGATGGGAGCTCGCGGTGAAAAACCTTAGGACCTGAATTAGTGCCATGATGACCTGTGGGAGCGAGAGCTCCCCCGGGAAGCCTGGGGCCAGGGAAGGGCTAAAAGGACCATGGTGGGGGGTGGGCAGCCCCTACCTCAGAGAAGCCCCCCGGCCACGCGATGGATGGGAGGTGGGGACGGGGGTCTGGGCTCCGAGCACGAGCTCTGGGATGTTGTCAGCCATGGGATTGGGAAGATAAATCTGAGCAGAGCAACCCTTTTATAACAAGGCATGGTGCAAGCGTGAGCAGGGTCTGCCCACCTCCTGCCGGGCTGCGTATTTCCAATAATTAGCTGGCTGATTTAGCACATTTATTATGCAGAGGATGTGGAGCACAGGGCAGGGCCTGCACGCTGCCTGGGATTGACTGCACCAAAATGTGTCTGAGTGGGCGCTGCTCCAAACTGGAGAGGGCAATTTGTTGTCTGGGAAAGGCAGTGTCGACCCTTGGAGCATGATGTGCTGGTGGGTACCGTGCACTTCCCAAGGGGTCTCACCCAGCGAAGGATGAAGATTGCTATGGTGGCTGCACAGCATCCCACCTGCCGGGACTTTCAGAGCCCAGCACGTGGCAGGAGTGCTGTGTCCCATGCTCCACAGGCTGGATAAGGCCCATTTATAGAAGGTGGAGGAAGGAAGAAAGGACTCGCAGCAGCATGGGGAGAGGGGACCCCTCTCAAGACCATCCTCTGCTGAGTTTTTTTCACCACCTCCCCGTGAGTGAGGCATCACCCTTCCAGCCATGGCCAGGTTAACCCCGCAGCTCACCTGCAGCCACTTCGAGGGACAGAGCAGACATGGCCCAAAAAGCCACCAGAGGCACAATTTCCATCCAAGCTCTCAAATCCCTGTCAGCAGCCTCCTGCCCAAGGATAAAGGGAGACGGCACAGCTCTTCCTGGCCTCCAGCACAAAGAACAAAAGCACTTGCAATTTTCTCTGATCAAATAGAAGTGCAGATCATGCTGTCAAACCCTTATTTGATTTGTTTCTCAGGTGGCTCTGCACCATTTGACTTCATTACTTTCTCTGCCCCATGCCATTGTCCAATAGTGTAGCATCTATCCAATAAAAGGTCTATTAATATAATTTACAAGTAGTTGGCACTTTCTACCTTGCCCAGGAGAACAGGCTCCCTGGGTACCCCGTTTCTTGGAAAAAGAGGGTTTTTTACAGTTATTCTGAGTGGGATAAGAAACCTCCAAGCAGCGTTTATTGCCTGATTCATCTTCGTGAAGTTACATTTCTCCCAAAGATTTGATTCACGGCTTGAAATCCAGCCTCTTTAAGTGTATTTCTTTAAAAGAGGGGGACACTGAGCCAGGGGAGGAGGAGGGGTGGTGCCTGGTCTCCCAGTCTCCCACCTCACCAGGTAAGCAGCCCTGACTCAGTGAGCTGCCGCATTTCTTCTAGAAAAGTCTTTCTGGGACCAAGGGTAGCTTAAATACATATCTATGGTGGTATGTAGGTGTGTAAAAAAACCTCGAAAAGGGTTTGTTGGGATATTAGGAACAAAACATGTTTCCCGAGGAGGCTGTGAGGGTAAGGGAAGCGCATTACTGGGTCTCCGCACCCCTTTGCTCTGAGGCCTGGGGACGTGCTCGTGCAGCGATGGGAAGAGGTTGGGGTCTGTGCCGTGGAGCAGTGCTCGCTCTGCACTCTTTTTTGGGAGCAGAATTAATCGTCACCACTACGGCTGCCAACCCAGCACTCTCCTGGCCACAAGCTTTGGAGCCTCATGCCTAAACTTGCTGAAATCGGCTGGGGCTCCTGCAAGGCAGGTGGCATCACCCTGCACCTTTCGGCTGAGGAGCACCCGAACCGGTCCCACCGCTCGTCCTGCGTCTGCATCCTCACCCTGGCTCGGAGCATCGCTCCCGGGGAAACTAAGCTCCGCTGCATAAGGTTCTTCCCACCACGGAGCCAGCATCGCCCAGACCTTGAAGGCGATAAAACTCTGCCGGTGGATGAGCCACAGCCTGGGAGGGGGCAAACCCACCTGTGAAAGGAGGTCACACTGGGAGAAAGGTCTAGAAGGGAAAGGGAAAATTTCAGGGAAAGCCCAAACGTCTCCAGCCACAGTGGTGCCCAGTCTCCCACCTCGCCAGGTGAGCAGCCCTGACTCAGTGAGCTGACGCATTTCCTCTAGAGAAGTCTTTCTGAGACGGAGGTTAGCCTAAATTCTGACCTATGTTGGTATGTATGTGTGCGTGTATAAAAGCCTCGCTAAGGTTTTGTTGAGATATTAGGAACAAAATGTGTTTCCTGAGGAGGCTGTGAGGGTACGGGAAGCACATTGCTGGGTCTCCGCACCCCTTTGCCGTTTAAATGGTTTATTTAAATGGTTTTTCCTTGGTGTCCTGGGTTGAGTGACACAGGACTAATTTCTCTTCTAATGCTGGGGAAAACTCCACTTTCGGAAGACTCTAGTGTCTGAATTTGTGAAAGTATTTACTTTATAGCCAGCTAGGCTGTGCGGGATTCAAGGTCTCAGTGTTTTCAAGCCTTGCCAGGTGCAGGGATGAGGAGGAGCGAGACCCAGGCATTTGACCCAGGCTGGCCAACAGGATTATTTCATACCATGAAAGTCACATTCTATATAAATTAGAAAGTTTGCTGCATAGTTTCTCTCTCCCTTGATGGCAGCGGTCCAGAGAAACTCCTTGCCCCAGTGCTGGACCCCTGAGACCTCCCCTTCCTCCCGAAGCCACAGCGCTCGCAGTGTCCAACATTTACTGCCCGCTGCTGGGAGCGCACAGCTTCCTACTGATAGAATTGGTTGAGTATAACTCTTGTGTACCTTGTATTAGTATTGGGATTAATACTGGTTCTTTAGTATTATTGTTAATTATTTAGTCTTGTCCTATTATATCTATTTATATTTCAACCCTCGTGTTTCCTTGCTTTCCCCGATTCCCCTTCCCGGGTGGGGAGGGGTCATTGGGCGGTAGAATAATTGTCTAAACGACAATGAATTGTTGTGGGTTTTCTCAAACCATAATACTTGGCCTTTGGTTTTCAAGCAGCCCCGTCACGTTGCAGGTGAAGGCTGCCTGTGCCCAGAGAGGAGACAGGCGGTTTCTGTACGGGACTGGCCCGAGCCCTCCCGCTCACCGGGACAGCAGCGGTGCGGGGGTTAATGCAGAGCCCGGTCTTGCCATCCACCTTCCGCCAAAGCCTTTGCCAAAAAACCTTGTTGGGGCTGACAAAATGATCCATGCAGAGCATGGGGGGCCGAGAGCTGCTCCCACCCCTGGCAAAGGCAGGGAAGATGAGAGCATCCCAGGTCCCTGCCCCTGGAAAACCAGCGAAAGGCAAACCTTGATGGGTCTAAAAGTGCACCAAGCTGTACGGGATTTATGCGGAGCTGCATAGCCTAAACCTTTACCCTCCAGATATTAAAAGGTGCGTTTAGCACTGAAAGGACTAGAGTGTGCAAAAATGCACCAAGCAGGGAGAGTCCCGCTTTGCTCACTCATACTCAGTCCTCTCTCTTTTACCCTGGCACCTCGTATTTGCACAAAATCTGGATCTGTTTTTCTGCTTCTGCCCTTGCTCTCACCTGCGGAAAGGAGATCGTCCACCTGAGGCTGGAGCAAAGGCAGCGAACCGAGGGGGTTCGGAGGGGACAGCAGCGATGCGGTGGCTTTGTGGCAAAGCGCCCAGCTGTTTTCTGCGAAAAATCCCAAATCCTTCTCGTGGCGGATGAGACTTTTTTTGCAGGGCTGGCAGCAGGCACAGAGCAGCTTCTCAGATGAGGGAAAATTAGACCAGCAGGTCCTGAAGGTGTCAGCAAGTGTCCATTGGCAACATCACACCCACGCATGTCCCAGCTGCCAAAAACAGTTTTCCTGGTGTGACTGTGAATTCTCACCCACTGGTGTTGTGGCACAGGAGAGGACCCGTCCCCACTGTCAAGGAGGGAGCAAGCCACTTGGCAGAGCAGGGCTGTGGTGGGACCATGTCTCCCTGCAGCTCATGCCAGGAGATGCTCCGTCTCTCTCCTAGTGCTAAACTCAAAGGATACCAGATTGCTTGGCTTGGTCTTTCCTATTGTTTTAAATTGTTCTCCTGAATCCTGGCTCAAGCGCAGCCAGGCTTTGTGACCAAAATTATCACTGGCACAAAAAAGATGGGTGTAGGAACTCCCTAAATGGGGCTGGAGATCCCCAAACCTGTTTCTAGAAGGTTTTTGGGGAAAGCCATGAGCCATGCACAGGGTGTGTCACCACTGAGCCCAGCCTCTCCCAACCCCATGTGCAGAACAAAGTTGCACAAGTGTCAGCCAAAGGCCCTTTTCAGCTCTGGAGATGTTACCCTGGGGAGCTGTTAAACTTTTGGGGCAAGGAAGCAGGGAGGAACAGCAAGGGGACACAGAGATCTCTCGAAGGCTGGAGCTCCCAGCAAGGGAAGAGAAGCTCGCAGATGTGACCCGTCAGACTACTCTCAGCTCCAAGGATGGGTGGGTTCCTACTGCAACCCATGGCTTCTGGAATAGGGTTAAATTCACAGTTACATCTGCACAGGGATGATCAGCAGAGACACACAAATACCCTTTACAAGAGGAAAAAAAAAAACCTTTAAACGTTTCAATTGCCACACTCACCCACCCTGACTGGATGCAAATGGGTGCTTTTCAGTCCCGTCATCACCATTTACTGGTGTTTTCTTTCTTTTAGCTTTTTGCTGTTGTGTATTTAATTCAAGCATCCACCACACAGTAGAAGTAGTCCTCACCCAGCCCTCATCTTCCGGAGTTCCCGGATCACACAGATGATGCGTTTGAGCGGTATTTGCTGCTGTTGTGATTCGGGCTCCTGCCAGATGGACTCACTGCCTGCAAGCCGGGATTGCTGCAGCAAAACAGAAAAGAAATCCAGCTCGAACCATTTGCTTTTCCATCTGTGTGAGGCGGTTGTTTAAATCAGCCCCAGCAGAGAGGTTTGGAGTTGGGGCCAGGATTAGTTTGGACAACCGAAGAGCCAGAGAGAGATGTGGATCTTCCTTTAACCAGAGCAGAAATCACTTGAAAACACCAGGATGAGCAAAAAGCTCTTAAACAGAGGGGCCCAGACCACAGCATGAACACAAGGCAGTGCCTGGAAAAAGGCAGCTTGACCCTGGGATTGCTAGTGAGTTCCCAGGATGGTGAGGAGCTAAAGGTGTGGGAGAGAAGAGCAGGGCAGGCAACACCAATACCTTCCTCTGTTTCTCATTAATACAGCAGTGAGGCTGGATGGGTCTCCTAAATTATAACAACTTTCTTGTCATTAACTTGATTTCTTTCTGGTGACAGCAGCAGTGAATTGATCCCAGCTGTTCTGAGCATGGGATGAGAAATTAAAAGGCATTAAACCCAGCTGAGTGCTGGAGGGGTTGATGTGCAGGGTGGGGGTGCTTTGGGCCAGTGATAACCTGGGGGCTGCAGTAATGGGGTGGTGAGAGATGCTAGGAAGGGAGAAGTGGGGTCAGGGCTGGTGTTTCTCCCTGCAAGCAGGACACTGAAAAGCGGGCACCCGCCACAGTGGGGTCTGGCCGGGGAGGGGACACCCGTGTGTGAGCTGAGACCACTGCCATGGGAGAGGGCTGGTGGGTCGTGGGGTCTGGCCCAGCCAAGAGAGAGACAGGCAACCTGTAGGGATGCTTTCTGGGGTGAAAGTTGCCCAAAAGCAACTTGGTCCAACAAGCCTCAGGAAAGCAGGACCTTGTCCAACACTTGCCGTAAGCCTGCAGCCCCTTGGGAATTCCCCCCTCCTAGTAGCACCCCCTGGCTGGGGGATGAAGGTGGGCAGCGCTGCTGAGCTTCTTTCCAAGCCTGCGCAAAGTGTCAGGCAGCAAAGGGTTTTTATCGGCTGCCCCTGCAGAGGTCAGGCATGGGAGCTGAGGAAAAGCAGATTTATTTCTGTGTCTTTATTTTCTGCTGCCTGTTGGCAGCTCCCATGCCTGCAGGCACCTGCCTGCCAGGACACGGAGAGGGGCTTGCTTGGGGAAGCCGCTCCATCCCATCTCTTCCAAATACCTCCGGGGGACCTGTGTCCTCCCCTCCTGGCAGTCCCAGGCTGATTCCTGTGTGAAATAAAGCTTTTGGCCAGGCTTTTAGCCCCAGGGCCAGCTGGGACCATCCTGTGCATGATGCGAGCCGTGGGGGCAGGAGGGAATGTCTCACGCTTGGTCTCAGCATCACTTTAATGGTCATTAAAACAAGACAGTCGCTCTACCTGCCCAGGAAAGATAACAAGAAAGATGTGTTTTGCTTCCAGATGCCTCTCAGACAGCTTTCTCCAATGTGTCACATTAAATAGTCCCAAATTGAGACAGCAAACCCGCCCTGGCTGCTGTGATAAGCACAAAGAGCGATAAACCCCTGTAATTAAAGTCTGCTGCTATAATAACTTTGCAGCACAGACAGCTGGGGTCTAGTCCTGAGCGTGGGTCCACATTTTGGGTTTTTACTTGCTTTCATTGCAAATTCACTTTGGAGGGGGTCAGCCCAGGTACTGCCGGGTGCTTTGGGTGCCGGGAGGGAGGGGAAGATGCCATCTGGTCATGGTGGAGTGAGGAGCAAGGGCTGTCGTTCCCTTCCTGGTGCTGTAATGCAGACCAAGTCCTTAGCAGAAGCAAATACCCTCAAAACCACATTTGAAGAGGAGCTGACCTTATAGAAAAGCACCTGATCTGTGGGGAGGCATTTCCTCTCGAGGGACTCCACCACCACCCTTGGGAACTTGTGCTCACGTTTTGCTGGTCCTAAATATATGTAAAAATAGATAAAAGCTAACTTTTTCCAGTCTCAGCAGCTCAGCCTTCCTCTTCATGCTGGAATCTGTCCCACCCCTGTGAGGATCGGAGAGCTGGTTGCCCCCTCATCCTCCACATCCCAGACAAGAGACCAGGGCAGACCCCTGGGAGGTGTCTGCTGGGGACCCCACGCACGGCTTCTGTGGGCTGTGGAGAAGTTCTTTGCAAACTGTTGTCCTCCAGTTGAGTCTTGAGGTCTTCCAGGTCAGTCTTGAGGTCCTCCACTTGCATTCCCCAAGCCCAGGGAACCTGCTCAGGGATGGTGCTCAGGGACAGTGTGGGGGCCTTGGGCTGAGCCCAATCCCCCCCCAGCCTCGCTGGCAATTGCAGCCGGTTGTTAGCAGTCCCCACTTGCCCCGGAGCTCTGCTATCCAGCCAGCTTTAATCCACTTACTGCCGTGCTAATTATGCATCACTTTAATTTCTTAACCAAGGTGTCCCCATGAACCAAATTGAGCATCACGCAGGCTCCTCTGACATCAATTCTGGCATCTTTAGCAACAACATGTCGTGACAGGTGCAGGTGTGGGCTCATCAGACAGTCTGTCTCTGCTAACCCATTGCGGTGGGGTTTTAACCCTGCCCCAGGTGGGGCTTGTCAAGGTGCCTGGTGGCTTTAAGGGGTCACTTTGCCCCTGAAATCGTCCCTCCACATTGCTGCTAGGCTGTGGGGAAGGGCACTGTGTGTCCCACCTCTGTCCTTCCTATCACCCTGCCATGAGGGTGGTGGGATTTCAGGCAGGGAGGTCCTTAAACTACACACAGACCCTCATCTCTCAGACATGCCCTTTGCCCACCTAGCCCCAGCATGTCCCCTCCCTGCGGGCCCTAAGTGGGGAGAGGTGTGGTACAGGGAGCCCATCCCCTCCAGGGCTGCTGGGTTTGCTGTGATGTGGAGAAAACCATCCCCAGCACAGGTGACAGTCACACCGCAACGTGGCCGTGAGTCAGCCCAAGCATCCCGAGCTGCGGCTGAGCTCCTCCATCCAGGGCCCTTGGGGTGGGATGTGCTTCCCATGCCGCCTCTTCCCAGCCCCCCTGCAGTGCACGTCTGCCTGGAAAACTGGTTCCTGTGTGAGGAGCCAGCCAAGGAGCCGGCTGGGAAGATGGGCTGCCCTTGCTGTGGGGCTAAAAACTGTCCCTGAGGAGCAGAATCAAACCCTACATATATTTCCCCCACCTGTCCATTTGCCCTCCTGCCTACCTCTATGCTGCCCATCACCCATCTGTGGGCACTACGTATTAGCTTTTCACCACCACCACCATCCTGGAGTGGGAGGAATAACTGAAATACGGTTCAAAAAGCAGCCTAAATAATTGCCGAGCTCAAACCCAGCACATCCCTGCGATTTCCTGGCATTTACATTTTCCTGCTTCCCTGCTCTCCTCTCAAAGGCTGGGATCTCAGTGGGAGACGCTGTTGTGTCCTATCCATGGCTGGGCAGCCCAAATCTGCCCCGCTGCCCGGCCCCAACCAGGGATCGCTCGCTCCCAGGCACGCGAGGGCTTTGCCAAATTCACGCTGTGTGAGTTTTCCCCATACCATGTCTGTGCGAAGGAAGCGAAAAACAACCCTTCCCTTGGCTTATTGAAGGGGGGGGGCGGCAAAAAATCCGCTGGCGCTCTCTGGAGCCATCTATCATGGCTCCAAATATACAAGGCAATCACTGCAATACTTGAGTTTGGCTCCGTAAAGGAAAAAAAAGAAAAACACCCCACGCCTGTTGCAAACAACCACAGCACAAAAAAAAAGCCTTACAAGGCTGGGGCAGCCTCATAGATGGATTACTTTTTAATCCCCAAAGCTACGGTGATAAATCTTTTTATTGGAAGCTCCAGAGATACTGTGTCAGTCAGGGCGCGCGGCAGCGCGGAGGGAAAACAGCTCCACGAGCTGCTGGGAGAGAGGGAACCTCCTGGGAGCGGGGCTGGAGGTGATGGAGGAGGGACAGGTGCTCGCCATGGGGGTGCTGAGCGGGTGCGGGGGGCAGGAGGGATCCCCCGGGGCTGGGAGCGGGTGGATAGGCAGGAACTGGCCTTTGGACAGACGCTGCCATAATTCTGGGAGGACAGAGGGACAACTTTTGGGGAACGGCTCTTTGGAAAGAAAGCATTTGGAGAGGTCACGGTGGCATGGAGTCCAACCTGGCCATGTGCTCCCTTTGCTGGGACAGAGAGGTGCTTCCCCTAGCTCCCAGCGAAGACCCGGAGCAACAGCATCCGCACACTCCCCCCAGCTCCCGCCCTCCTGACGTCCCTCTGCTCTGTCCTCTTCGGGCTCCTTCAGGTCCTGAAAGGATCATTCAGTTGATGAGAACTCCCAGGCGGTGTTTTGGGATCCTCCTTCCTCCACAGCCATCCTGAAGCACCGGCCTCTTGCCCTGACCAGTTACATGGGTGGGAGCAGTGGGCGCAACTCATCCCATCCCTGCCTTCTGCTGCCTCCCCCCGGCAGGGCTCTTTGCTTCTATACCACCTCCCCGGCAGGAATAATCACTCTAATTTATACCGGGAAGGTGGCAGGGGACCAGGTTGACCCCGAGGGCACAGGGCAGTGGGAAGCATCACCCTTGGAGCAAACAGGCTCCATAATTCCCTTCCTGGGGGCTGCAACAAGCCCGAGGTAGGCAGGAGCTGACAGACACTGTCTTCCCATTGATGGAGAGGTGTAAAACCCCCTCCATGAAACCATTCTCCCCCAGAAGATCAGTTCCTTTTTTATTAGGTTTCATGCCCTGACTGCAGCTTTTACTAAAATTAATTATGGGATTAAAGGACTTGCCCGTGAGCCTTTGATTGCAGCATCTCTCGTCAGCCTGGCTGGCATGCGGAACCAGGGACTTGGGGTTGTCCCCACACACTATCACAAAACCCCTTCCAGGGGACCAAAGTTTGCCCTCACATCCCACCAGCCGTGCTTTGGCAAGCCTTTGGGATGCTTTTCGGGGTGATCCCTGGCCCAGCTGTGCACAGGAGGGGTGGGCAGTGGGGCAGCCCCCAGCATCGCTGCCCGACACACCGGGGCCTCAGCAGCACACTCCCCTTCCGCATCTCAGAGGGGAATTTAGGGTAGCTGAGGATGGAAAGTCCCAGATCAGGGGATGGCAGGGGAGTTGGGGCCACAAGGCTGGATAAAGGCAAAGCCAGCACCCCATCTTTCTGGATGCGCTCAACTTCATTCCGGTTGTGCTGAGCCACAGGACCCCCCCAAAAAAACCCCAGGCTGACACACACTGTCCTCTGGAGCTTGAACCACAGTGGCCATGGCTGTCTCCTTGCACAGCCCAGCTGCCCACGAGCAGGGGGACGTGTCCTCCCGACTCGCAGCACAAAGGACCCTGAAGCTCCACGCAGGCAGCTGTCGCTGCATAATAAAACGCTATTGACCGCCTATTAAAAAGCCATTCCCTGGAGATTTGCAGCTGGGGAAGCAGCCGGGTGAAGTGAGATGGGGAAATAACGGCCATCAAGGAGGCATCAGTCATGTCCACCTGCACAGTAGTGACGAGGGGTCCCCCGCGGCTGCCAAGGTGCTGGCCCCTGCCAGGACCATCAGCGATGGGAGCCGGAGAAGGAAGGAAATGGATGGATCTTGATGCCCTTGGGCATGCTGAAATCCTCTGGAGAGAGGCTGTGGGCAGCCAGCAGGACCCTAAAGTGCAAAGTTACTGCAGCCCTGTGCCCATCCCCACCCAGCAGCACCCCACAAGGGCTGAGGAAGGGCTTTGCCCACAGCAGACCCTGTTGTGGGGATAGGGAGTGCGGTGGGAGAGCCAGCTGTGCTGCCCCCGAGCCAGGAACCAGGTTGATGGGGGCAGGAGGGAGTTTGCAGGCCAAATCCTGCTCCATCTTGGTGGCTGGCCTGGCTGCGGCCCCGTGTGATGTGCTTCAGAGGGGCTGGAAGCAGAGCAGCAGCAGGCAGCGATGCCCCTGCCAGAGTTCTGACTGGGGCTCTCTCCTCTGGTATTCCTGCTCAGGTCCGCAGGTGAGCCCCACTGGCACAGCCACGCTGCCCAGAGGCATGGCCACGGGATGCCAAGCCAGGGAAGCCTCCCCGGCTAGCCAGGAGGGAACCAGAGCTGGGGAAGTCGTGCAAGCCAAGAGCTCAAGCTGCTTGGACGGCCCCTCAGATGGCCCCTCAGACAGCCCCTCGGGTGGCATTTCGGAGCCTCAATATTTCATCCCGCGAGTGGACCCAGTGTACGCCTTGAAGTCAGCGGCATCGATCTCAGACAGTAAATCGATGGGTCCTTCCAGCCTGGGGGAGCGTGACCAGCCAGCCCGCGCTCCCTGGCATTTTTGTGACATTTCCTGAGCCATGTCTGGGGACAGATTGATTGCCACTGCTCCGGAGGCAGCTCCCCCTCCGTGCTGGCCCCTGGCCCCAGCTCAGCCCAAGCACCTGGAAGGGTGCATGCATCCCACTCACACCTTCCATGCCCTGCCCTGAGCCTGCCCGGCCCCAGCAGAGCCCGCAGACAGAGCTGGTGGGACACCTCTGGTGTCCATCACCCTGGCACGTGGCCTGCCCATCACCCCCCAGGAGGATGGCCTGGGTTCAGTCTCACACTGGGAGCAGAGCTGGGTCCTGGGGGGGACAACCAGGGCACATATCAGGCCAACAACGGCTTTTTTTAATTCTCAGTGAGGCTCGGCCCATGCAGGGCAGGGATGGAGGAAGGCTCCCTGCATTCCCCGGGGGTGCAGGGGACCATGGCGGGCTGAGGAAGAGGAGGATGGCACCCACCAGATACATGTTGGAGGGTAGAGAGCAGGGCATGGGGAAGGCGCAGAGCTGTGCCTCGGTGCTGCAGGCTGCCTGGGGCTCCTGTTGTCCCGTATTTCCCCCTCTCTGGAGGGAGCAGCCATGCTCCTTCCCTTGCCCTTGGTGGGATGAAGCAGGAGGAAGGCTGGGAGCACGGAGCCGTACTGGCACCCTGCAGCCAGACACCAGCTGGCACCACCGAAGGGCTGTGCAAGAAAATCAGGGGCACTTCAGTGCCAGAGGACCATGGGGTGGTCTCAAGGGAGAAGGCACCCACAGACCTTTTTTTCTCCGCTCCATCCTGTGCAAAACTCTCCCGCTCCCATGGTTCTCAGCCCGGGCGTGAGCACCCCTTGGGGCACCCATCCAGCACAGTGTCCCGAAACAGCCCGGGGTGCCTGACACCCCCGACACCCTCACCTGCAGGCTCACCCTGCTGGGCTGCAGGGATGGGGTGGTTTTGGGGATTGCTGCCTTACCCCTGGTGTAGAAGCCAGCCATTCCCACATCACAAGGGATGTCCTGACTTTGGCCAGCCCCAGTGCTGAGCGCAGTGGGTGAAACACATGAAGGGCACAGCATGGCCTCCACCACCGTGTCCCTGGAGCAGCGCTGCCGAGAAAACCAGCCTTCACATCCCAGCAGGATGGCATGGAGAGGCAGGGACCCCTCCATCGCTCCTGCCCCGCTCCCCACCACGGGATGGGTGCCACGGTCAGATGGATACTGGTGGTGGGGAAAGCCGGTCCCAATCCCCCTGCATCCTCCTACTCATCAGCAGAGGGATGTTGTGTGCGTGACGGCCTGGTCCGCCTCCACCTCCTCCAGCTCGTACTCCTCGGCATCGGAGAGGGGCAGCCCGTTGGTGCCGGGCATGGGCTCACACTCGGTGCTGCGGGTGGTGGTGCGGGTGACACTGGGGGAATATTTCCGTGACCGTGGTGGGCGGTGGCCGGGGTGGCACATCACCTCCTTGAACATCTCCCGGAAGCGGGTGGACATCAGGTTGTAGAGGATGGGGTTGGCAGCTGAGCTCAGGTAGAAGAAGACGCCTGAGATGATGTGGACGTACTGGAACATGTGGAGCATATGGCTGGTCCAGGTGGAGACGAAGCTCCAGACGAGGCGGTCCGTGTGGAAGGGGGCCCAGCAGATCCCGAACACCACCACCAGCACGACTGCGGGGAGACGAGGAGCTGGTGTTAGACAGGGCTCACCCTCCCGGGGACCTCCAAGTCCCTGGCCGAGCACTGCCTCATTTCAGCTTCCGTAGCAAAGAACACCCAAAAAAGCATGGGAGAGAGGAAAAGGGAGAGGGGAAGGGCCCCCCCAGTGCCTTTTTGACTTGCCATGGAGGGGCTGGAGGTCTGGACAAGATCTCCCTCCCTCCATCACCTGCCAGGGCTGCTCCAGGCACTGCTGTGCCATGTGTCTTGTTCCTCATCATTGTGCAGCACAGCTGGGGGATATCCCTGCAGGCATCCAGTCTCTGGGCACCCCGCTACCTTTGCCAGGAAGGTCCAAGGAGCAAGAGCTATTTGCACCCCTTCCCTGTGCTACGGTTTGGTTTTTTTTTATAACCCAGCTCTGCCTATGGAAAGGAAAGGGAAGATGTACAGTCCTGGGGTCCCCTGCCCTGCCATACCTGTGCCATGCTGTATCTCCATGGCACATGGGGACAGGTTCCCCCTTTGTCCCCCTCCCAGTGCCGGGGGAAGCGGAGTTACCACTTGTCTGGGACAGGACAGAGAAGCAGCCCTGGCCCCGCCGATGGACTGGGCTGGGCAACCCGCCATCGCTGTGCCGTCACGGGGCTGGGAGCACGCAGAGGTCAGCGTGCCGGGGAGAGACGGCTACCCAAGGGCAGCCAGCTCCTGCTACCAGGAAGGGGGCCAGAGGCTCCAGGGACGGGGCTGGGAAGTAAAAGCATAGAGCGGTGGGACGGAGGGATGCTCCAGTCCAGCCTTGGGTCAGTGCATCACTGCCCTAGGACGGTCGCAGCAGCTGCGGGGCTGGGTAGGAACCAGTCCCTCTCTGGGAAATCCCACCACCAACAACAACACGTGAGGTTTGGGCAGGGGGATGGGAAGCAGGTTGCCCCATCCCATCCTTTCCCTTTCCCACCCAGCACTTTCCTGGAGGAAGGGAGGTCTTGCAGCCAGGAGGGAGCTGGCACAAGCAATCCCCGCTGTTGGATCGGTGCCACCAGATCTGCCTTTGCCCTGACACCCCATGATCCAGCCCCACAGCCTTCCCTGGGACAACCCAGCCTCAGTGCTCTGGACTGGCCATGCCTCAGTTTCCCCCCAGCACCCTCCAAACACAGCCTTGGGAGATACCCCCTGGCTCCGCCCATCCCCAGCATCAGACTCACAGAGCATCTTCGTGACCTGCCTCCTCTTGACTTTCTTCTGCCCCCGGGTGTTGTGGCAGTTGCGGCCGCCACCAGATTTGGCTCCCAAGGCCTCCAGCATCTTTTCTTTCTTGAGCTGCAGGCCGATGAGCAGGTAGAGGACACTGATGGTCCCCATGGGCAAGAAAAAGAAGATGATGGTGGTGATCTGGATGATGAGGTTGTAGGTCAAGCGCGGCTTCACCAGAGTGCAGATCTCTGAATTGGGCACCCGTCCTCGGCCAGGCACGTAGAGAGGCTGTAACCCGTGGAGGCTAGTGTTGGGGATGGAACAGATGACCGACAAGACCCAGATGGTGACGATGACCCTCTTGGCATGATTCCTGGTCACCACATACTTAGCCTTGAGCGGGTGCACCACGGCGATGTAGCGCTCCACGCTCAGGGCAGTGACGTTGAGGATGGAGGCAAAGCAGACCGCCTCAAAGAGCAATGTCTTGAAATAGCAGCCACTGGCACCCAGCAGGAAGGGGTAGTTGCTCCACATGTCGTACAGCTCCAGCGGCATCCCCAGCAGCAGCACCAGCAAGTCGGAGACGGCCAGGCTGAACAGGTAGTAGTTGGTGGGCGTCCTCATGAACCGGTGACGGAGGATGACGATGCAGGTGAGCGTGTTGCCCACTGCTCCCACCACGAAGATCAGCAGGTAGATGACACAGACAGGAACAAAGAAGCTGGACCGTCGAGGTCCCAGGTACTTATCCCGCAGCTGCTCCTCCGTCAGGTTGGCATCCTTGGGGTCGAACAAGGTCTCTGGGTGAGTCCTGTTGCAGAGGTTGGGGCTGATGGGCTCCACAGAAAAGTCTCGCTGGAACAGGGGGAACTCAGGTCCGGAGCAGTTAATGTAGGGATACATGGCTGCAGAAAGATAGGGAGTTTTGCAGAATGCTTTCCCAACCCCTCTGCTGCCCCCGCTCCCTCTTCCCCTCTCCCCGTTGGTGTCAGGGTGCCAGGACGCTGCTGATCACCGCTGCTGATCACGCTTGCCCCCATCCTGCCCCAGCCACAGCCTTTCCTTTGGGAAACCACCCAAAGTCTCCCCCAAACCTCCCTCCAGGGTTCTCAATCACTCCCTGCCCCATTTCCCATCCAGCAACAACCCTAGCAGCTCCGCCGCCCACCTTGGTCCCTTTGCCCCATCATCGGGGGGATCTCAACAAGGCTGTCCC
Organism: Stercorarius parasiticus; assembly: GCA_013396915.1. Classification (NCBI taxonomy): domain Eukaryota; kingdom Metazoa; phylum Chordata; class Aves; order Charadriiformes; family Stercorariidae; genus Stercorarius; species Stercorarius parasiticus. Next base: position 70,501 of record VWZL01001230.1, on the reverse strand, counting down.
CTCTCCCTGCTCCTGAAGCAAAGCAGGATACAGCCCCAAATCCAACCCCAAAAATCAATTCCAGCTCCAACTCTACCGGCTGTGCAGAGGGGCTTATTGGGCGACCATAAAACAGCCAGAGGAAAAATTGATTTTCCAACCCAAGAAGGACTTACGGCTTGTTGGGAAGCTCCAAATGAAGGCTGAGGTCCCACCACCCCTGCGCCGGACAGGGTCGGGCTAGGGAGGGAGCGTGGGAGGGGATGGAGACTTCACTGCCTTAAGAGGCAGGCTAATGAAATCCTGCTGCTGCTCTCTCCTCGGAGCTCATCTCAGAGAAGCCGCCTGCACTTATACACCTTCTCCCTCTCGTCCTCTGTCCACAGAGAGGCTGGCAGACGAGCCAGGAGGGTGCCGGGGGCTTCCTCTTCCACCACTGGGCAAGCAAAGCCCGGCGCTGAGACCCTATCCCTGCCAGGGGCTTGCTCCTCCTTCGCAAAGCAGCACTGCCACAAAGATGCTCTTCAGAAAGAGAGAGGAAATAACGTTAAAGTAATAAACTCCATCGACTCTAAGAGAGTCCCGGGGGAGGGCGGCGCGGCTGCCTCCAGCCTCACCAGCAGCCTTCACAACGCCGGGATTTGCCATTTGCGTGGCCTCCATGGTGAGTAAGGCATCGATCAGCTCCGCTGCCGTCCTGACACTGCCAGGCATGGGGGTCCGCACAGAGCCCGGTTATCCAGGCTGATCCAGGGGAGATGCAGACGTACCCAGAGGCTTCCTGGGGTCTCCCCGCTTCCAGATGTGCAACCCCTGGGTCACCCAAATGGCTCCCCCGCGGAACAGGTGGCTCCGGATGGCTCCCGTCACACTTCGGTGTGAGGGAGTCGCTGTGCTCGCAGCGTCACCCCTCGCTCCACGCCGGGGTCTGCTCCCTCCCTGTGTCCGGTGTCTGTCTGTCTGTCCGCGCCCCTGCCTGTCCTCTGCGCTGGCCCCCCGTCCTGCTGATAAGCCCCCGGGGTCGCCGGGCAACGCTGCTGCTCTGTAGCTGCACACATGCACATACACACACGTGTACACAAACACGCACACAAATACATGCACTCACACGCATGCACACAAGCACGCAATTACACGTGGCTGTACACAAACACGCACACAAACACACACGCAATCACGCGTCCCACGGACGCGTGGCGGGACTGCGCGTCCCCGCTCCACCCGCGGGTCCCCTCTCCTCCCACAC
>VWZL01001230.1:50358-69244 GCA_013396915.1 Stercorarius parasiticus | reverse complement strand
GGTAAGGGCGTGATACCGCGGGGGAGAGGATCGGAGTAACAGGGGAGGAGGCTGCACATCGCTCCGCGCGGCGGCAGAGGGCACAGCACACCCCCGCGGGACGGGCAGGCACCCGTGGGCACAGGTACACGCATCGCTCCCTTCATCCCCTCCCAGGGGTGGCAGGGCCCAGGGTGACCAGGGTGACCCGGTGTCCCCCCCGTTCCGGGGATGACACCTTGAAGGGCTGTGGCATCCCAGGAACCCTCCTTGATTCAGGCTGTCCCAGCACCATCCTCGCTGTGCGCAGCAGTGTTTGGCTGAGCTAGACAGGATAGAGCTGGAAAAGTCTCCAGTGGGGCTAGTTTCGAGCAGGCAGGACAGGGATCTTGGAGAAGGAGCCTGGAGAGACCTGGGTCCAGCCCCCTGCTCCCCCCCGGGCTGAGCCGCAGCACAGCTCACTGCACCGCTGAGCCCAGAGACTGCAGCCAGGCCAGGAGGAGCTGCCTGGATCTGGTGGCCTCCAGCACCGGGGCACTGCCACCCCCCTAATCCCTCTCCTGATGCCAGAGCACACAGCAGTCGGGAGCAGCAGCACTCACCCCTCACCTCCTGCCCTGCAGCCCAAGGGGAAACTGAGGCATCAAGTTCCCCCCAGTGCCCTCCTTCCCAGGAGCCTCACCGACGCTATTGCAGAGGGGAGCAAACAGAGCCTGGTTGCAACCAGAGACGGTTGGCAGCATGTGGCTGGGCACAAGCGTCCACAGGACCACCTGGCACAGCACCCAGCACAGCTCCTGCTCAGGAGCTACCCATGTGGGCTGCACACCCCAGCACACCGCCCCAGAGCACTCTTGGGCTGCAGGGTGCCAGCTTCACGCTGGGGGGGACTTGACACCCCATTTCCCTGCTGACTGGCAAAATAAAGCCAAAGGAGAGCAGCAGAGGACAGTGACAGAGAGGTGGCAGGTGGGGGACAGTGAGCTCAGACCAGCCCAAGGAAGTGGTGCACACACAGCGGGAGCTGATCCCCCAAAGCCCCGCAGACATTTTTCCTCCCCCATTTACTAGGGCACAAAGATCCTAAAAGCCTTGGGAGCGCCTGGCCCGGCTTCTGCACACCCTGTGCCTCCACACAGGCTGGCAGCAAAGGCAAAACCAGCCCATGGCCTCCCTGGCCTGTGGCCCGCTGTGCTGGAGTGATGGATCTGTGCCCAGCTCTGTCCCTGCCGTGTGACAATGATGGGGGGGAGGAAGGCCACGGGGACACCAGTGGAGCCGTTGCTGTGGCACTGCACACTGGTGCCAGCCCTGAAGGGCCGGGAGTCTGGGTCTGTAGCAGAGCTCAATGCTTTTGCTCAAAGAAATTTCAGACCAGACGAGGGATGACAGGACAAGACCAGCAAAGCTCTGGGTCAGCTTGGTGGCTCTAAGCTGGCTCTGCCTCTGCTCCCAGCAGCAAACAGAGGGGAGCTGGCAGAGGGAACGCACAGAGGGCAGGAAAGGTCCAGGGCTGGCCCGAGACGTGACTTTCCTCAGGACATCATCTCTCGCAGCAGAGGAGAGGAGCTACTGAAGCCAAAGGGCTGGAGGGTAAATGGGTGTAAACAAGGCATTACGCAAGGGAAAAAACCCAACAAGCTAGAAATAGTGTCTGAAACTGGGAGGGAGAAGAGATGCTGCCCAGTCCTATGGGAGTGACAAAGGCAAAGAAACCTCATCCCTTCTGGGGATGGAGACATGCTAAAACCAAAGGGTTTATGTCACAGGGCTGGTGACAGCAGGGACAGCAGCCGGGCAACACTGGCAGGGGCTCAGTGGGGCTGGCTCAGCATATGCTGGGGTGGGTGATGGTGCTGGGGAGCTGGCAAGTGTCAGGCCACAGCGCCTGGGTGGCAGAGCCAGAAACAGTAGCTGATGGGCACAGATTTCTGTCCCTGCCTCCAGATTGTGCACAGGCTGCTTTTCCCCCAGGGCATGCCCGAGGCACAGGTCAGATCTGTGCCGGTGCAGAGGCAGGTTGTGCTGTGCTGCAGAGGCACCAGGAACCTGAGCAAAAGACCACTTGAGGGATTGCATCAAGGGATGAAGCATTCCTGGAAATGTGTCTCTCATTCTCCATCCTTTCTCTCTCCCTTCCATCCCTCATCTGCCTCTCCTGCTTTCTGGCTGCCCTGCTGAGCACACACACACGCAGCCAGCTCCCAGCAGTCCCAGCTGCTCCCCGGACTCTGTGCACCATGGCATGGCCATCTCCCCCATCCTTGGGGCACAGGCTGTTCTCTGCATGTGGCCACAATGCCTCCCATTCTCCATCCCGTTCCTCACGCCTGCTCAGGCTTTGCTGCAGGGCAGTCCTGGGGAGCCCCCTGAGCTCTGCACCTGCATCCTTGTCCCTGCAGGCACATCTGTGAGAGGACATCTGCTGGGGTGTTTGGAGGTTGCTTGTGTTGGAGCAGAGCTATGGAGAAGCTGCTGAGCTCTTACTAAACTTCAACACATGTTTCCCTGCAGTCTCCTTTCCTAGCTGAAGACGACAGGCACGTGGGTAAGGATAGTCTGCAAGGAGCAAGAACCAGACACAGCTCAGTTCACTCAGAGCTGAGCCATGTGTCCATTTGTCCCCACCAAGTTGCCAGATCCTGGTGTCCAGGTGGCAACAGACCTCTCTGTCCCACTCACCCATGGTCCAGCTCTCCCAGCCCCGGTTTTGCCAGGACACCAGAACCTCTGTACCAGGGGTCCTTCTCCCTTTGCCTCCCCTTTTCCTCCACCATTCCCATCAGCCTGCTGGAGCATCCCCCATAACTGGGGCCTCAACAGCTGCTCCCACCCTGCCTGCTGTCATATCTCTTTGGGAAGAGATTGGAAGAGTTGAGGACTTTCAGGGACTGCACATCACATCACTTCTTTCCCCTGGAAAAGAAGTGCTCTGTTCCTAGCTACACCCCCGCCCCCAGGCCTGGCAGCACTTTGGAGCTATCTGTTCTGGTTTTCAATTTTCTGATAAACCAAATAACCAGAAGATGGCAACCCCTCTCCCACTACTGCTCCCCCACTGCTTAAAGAGGGCAAACTGCACACGGGAGCACAACCCTTCGGCCTATTCCCCTTACCAGGCACTTTATTATATTAACCCTGCCCGGGGAGGCTGCGGGAGGGATGGCCGGCAGCACACTGAAACTCACTCCTCACTATGACCTGTCGGACACAGCCTAGCCATCTCCGGGATGGAAATTTCAGCAGCAAGCTGGCAAGCCTGGGGCACCCATGACGGTCCCTACATACCTCGGGCTGGGGTTATCTCCCCAGTCCTCCTCTTGCTCCCTGCTCCCCATCCATCACTCCCTGCGAGCCAGTCAGTGCAGAGGCTGTCCCTGCCCACAGCTGGGTCCCTCCACATGGGGTTAAGGCTGGCACAGAGAGGTTGAGCAAGGCCGGCTCTGCAGCATCACCAGGAGAATTAAGAGGCCAAAAGAGAGGACAAACAGCAGCTTTGAAGCTTGAGAGCTGCAGCCCTAATAACCAAGTGCATCCGCTCCTGGCTCTTTTCAAGGGTGCATCACTCCCAGAATTGCAGGACAGACCAGTGCAGCCTTTTACAGAGCCGTCTGTACTCTGTCCCCCCATTTCTTCTCCCACTTTGCAGTTTTAATTAACACCCTCTGGTCTTGACACAAAAAGCCACCAAGTCACAGCATGACATTGCATCTGAGAGGGAAAGTGAGGCAGGGACAGTTGCTTGTCCCCTCCGTGTCATCCTGCAGTGGGCAAGAGCCCTTGGGATGCGTCCCTCACTGCCACTGAAGCAAGCAGCCGCTCCGCAGGGTACTGCTGCAGCAACTCTTCCCAGGCAGGGATAGCCAGCACAGACACAATGGAGTTATGAAGTTTTTGGGACAGGAATGAACCCTCTTCCCTTGGAGAAGCACACCTGTTGGCCACAGGGATGCAGGAGGGGCTTCTCTCCCTGCCTGGGAGCTGCTTACTCAAAGGTGCCCCTCTTTGGTCACCTGGAGGTGACGTGTCCAGAGGGTGCATCTCACAGAGCAGGAGGATGCTCATTTCAGTCCCCAAATCTGGGAGGGGTCACTCAAACCCACAGGTCACCAACCAGACCTGGATCTGGGTAATTTCACAGTAAGGTAGCTGGGGATGAATGCAGGTCAGTGGGGTGGCCTTTCCAAAGCAGCACTGCTGTTATTTACCCAGCAGAGCCCACCCACACACCCTTGTCTGGTGTGGGACACCCTCCTCTAGTAATTTTTTTGGTGATCACCACTCTGCATTTCCAGCCACTAACTTTCTAGAGGGCTTTTACCACTATGCAAAAGGCATTGCCACTCCCAAAATCTCATCTCAGCATCACTACCTCCCTCTACCCTCTTGTGCAGCTGAAGCAGGTGACAACCTCTCACAGTAGTGGCAGCTCTCTCTAGATTTCTAAGTCCCCTTTTCTGAGCTGGTCATAACTTGCCATCACCCTTTCCAGGGTGTAGGTACCTGGCAAAGGAGCCAGCAAGGAGCCCTCACTCCCCCAGGACAGCTAACCATATCCCTGTGGGATGCAGGGCTCATACCCCTGGAATAGGGGGCCAAGGTGGTGCTCACAGCAGTCACTCCACAAGCCCCCTCCCAGCCCAGGGTTTCCCCCTGCAGCAACCCACAGCCCCACAACTCATCTGAGACATTGCTGGGAAGGGACATTTCTCCTCCACCCCAAAACTGGGCTGAAAGGAAAAAAAAGAAGGAAAACAAAAGAGGACCATTTCAATGTTCACTGGGATAAAAGCAATCAGCTTTCTAAGGAGCAGCAAAATTGGACTCTGCTCCACGGCATGTGTCCCCCAGCTCTGCTGGGGGGGACACGACAGGGAAGGCAGGCGCTCTCTAAGCAGGTATTTGGGCTCCATGGCAACCATAATTTTGCTGATCAGGGCCAGCATAGACTTGAAATGCTTTTTCACCTGGCAGGAGCATTGGGCTTTTGCAGGTCCCCATCAGGCCAAGTTGCCTGGGGGTGCTGCCTCAGCCATGTCCCCCCTCCCCCCCCCGTGCAGTGATAGAGCAGGATGAGGGCAATGCTGCATCCTCCATCCAGCACAAGGCTGGAGACCATGTTTTTCTACAGAGGCCAGGATGAATCACTCAGGATCAAAAAAGCATCAGGTTATTTCTCCCCAAGCTGCAGATGTGTCTATCAGCCAGGGCTTTGCTAATAACATGCTGTTTTCCTGCCTCCCCCCTCGCCACCTCCTTCAGCTCCCATGGCTCCATTCAGGGTCAGCAGAGGTGGAGGAGAAGACACTGACACCAGAAGCAGCAATGGAGATGGCATTTTGCACCCCTTTCCCGCATCCCTGGGGAGGAGAGGTGCAGCTGCAAGCAGTGAGATCTCACATCCCACAGCCCCATGCTCAGGGCACAGCTACTGCCAAGTTTTCCTTAACCTGGAAAATCCCAGCTGGGGAAGATGATACACAGTCTGCAGCAGGTCCCAGGACTGTGGCAGAGCTCTCTGTGGGCCCAAGGAGTAGCAGACAAACCATGATGGAAGTCCCTTGTTCCAGCTGAAAGCTGCTCCATGGCAAAGGCTGGGATGTGCTCGGTGGGCAGGAGGGGCTCGGCATCTGGACAAACCAGCCCTGCCTTCACCCAGCAACGCATCCAAGCCAGGGGACACCCAAAGGAGCATTTCACCAGCTGAAAAATATCCCGGCCAACCCATAATGAGCTTGGGATCACCACAGCTACAGTAAGACCTTCTCTGGAGGAGCACAAATCCAGGGCATCTTCCCAAGCATCAAGGAGTCACTTTACGGTCTAGGGTAAGGATAGTCTAGGAATATTTATTCCCTGCCAAACCTCCTCTTCTGCGAGTTATCAAAGACAGGTAACTACATGGCACAGCACCAAGGACGGCCTCTCTCCCCATCCTTGACTCAGAGCCACTCTGCATTTGCAAGCTGATTTAAGGTGCCAACTAGGTCCCCCAGGATTGATTGCCATGACTTTTATTAGCTCTCCCACCCAGCCCATGGTAGATACACATTCCCTGCCTGCACGCTGCTCTCGGCACCCGACTCATAAGCCTTTAAAGGGGATCAGGAAGAGGTTTTCAGCTAGAAGGAAGAGCAGCTGCCCAAGCTCTGCAAAACCTTGTTTGCAAAGACCACCGAGCAAGGAAATAACACCTCTGTTATCCCATTTGCCACATAGTGACTCGCTCTCCAAGTCAAGATCAAACCCTCCAACCATAAAAAAAAACCCCAAAGGACAAACCAGCTACAACATCCTCCCAATGAAACACAAACACAGCAGCAAATAGAGACATAGGCTAGAAAGAGGGAAACGCGTCACGGGCTGGGATGTATCTTACACTGGTTGCTCGCACCTTTATTGGCTCACTAGGAAGAAAAAAGGGCTGGGAGTAAGAGGGTGGCTGCTTCAGGGACAAGGGCAGGGAGCCCTCCCCATATCTGCAGCATCCTCTTGCAAGGCACAGGAGAAGTCGCGTGGGTCAGGGGGGAGTGGCAAGAAGGCTTTGGGGAGGGTCACACCGATTTGATGGTCACCCTGTCACCTGAAATGTCAGAGCAATCCCAGACACAGCATTTCAACCAAGTAATGACCCCGGTGCTGATGGTAAAGGGGTGGGATCTCCCAGCAGAGCTGGGCTCCGGGAGCCCGGTGAGGCCCCAGCACCTCCCTGCCCAGCTGGCAGCTCCACACAGACCTGCCTGTCCCACATGCCACATTCAAAGCCCTTTTCACATGCCCACAGAGCCCAACTGCCAGACATGGGACAAGATGCTCTCCTTGTATCTTTATGCAAGAAGTACCAGGCTCTGCTCCAGGTCCTGGGACAGGTTTTTACTCTAAGCCTCACTTTCCAGGCACTGATAAGCCTCAGGGCTTAACTTTTCCAGACTTGTTCTGCATCCAAACACTAAAATCAACTTAAGGAAGCAGGACACACACTTTCATTTTTTCCCAGCAGAAAGTTTGCACTTCAGCTAGAGAGAATCAAAACTCAAGGCACACCATGAGCTCTCAGGGATGCCAACGCAGCAACTTTATCATGAATTAAAGTGGCCTGAGCCCCCAGGAGGAAAGAAAACTAGAAATGTGAGCAAACAGCCTGAAATACTCCTGCCCGCTGAGAAGAAGTCGTCTAGCAAATTGGGGGAGTCAGCAGGGTTCAACTCTGTGCACAGACAGCAAACGGCACCTCAATTTGCAAGGTGGCTGCCAGCAGTGCTGCCGAGCTAGAGAGCGGGAGATGCTCCAACTCCACCAGGGAGGATGGTGGATCCAGCCCTTTCAGAAACTTGTAGTGTTTTGCTGCCAGCAAATTGGAGCTGGATATAAAAAGAGCTCCTGGGTGAGCTCCCAGCTCATTGTATAGCCAGCCTGCCTCCTTGGTTCAGGGGGAAGGGACAACCCCAGAGGCCAGGGAGACTGAAGCATCCAGGAAATGTGATTTCTGCCCTGGGATGGATCGAATATATCACACCAGCATGGGCAAAAGGAGAAATGCCATGGCCTGGGCTTTGCAGAGGGCTTGCCTGTGCTTCCCAGGGCTGTTGGCATCACCTCACCCCCTCCAGCAGCGAGGGGAGGTCACCAAGGTGGGCAGGCAGTAGTTACCTCTGCCAATGGCCTCCAAGTGTGCCAGCTCACCACATCTCAGGCCAGCTGATCGCCCCTCTGAGACGAGGCTGCCTTTGGCCAATGCTGTTTCCCATGGCTTGCCCACCCCACCAAACCCATCCATGCTGCAACACACCTCCCTCAGCCCAAAACCACAACCCCGCCACCCACTTCCTCCTCCCTGCCTCCCTCTGTGCAACCCTCACCAGCCCCTCTTTGGCAACATTTGCAGAGGATGGGGAACAGGGAACAATCTAACCTGTGTCTACCATCACCATAAAACACACAGTAACCATATACCCAGGGATACTGCCAAACCCACCCACCCAGTGTGGCATAGGAGGGGCTAAATGAGAAACCACAGGGCCAAATCACACCAGCTTAATTATGGTGTGACACATACAGTGATGGAGTGGAGCCAGAGGTGGGGACACAGGCACCAACAGGTTAAGTGGGCACATGCAGGGTGGCAGGTCTGGGTGACACCCACCCTGGGGGATGACTGCAAGGTACCAAAGTCATCCTGCACTTAGCTGAGACCTTGGGGATACCCAGGGGACAGAAGAAGATTAGGGATGATAATTCTCTTTGAGTGGAGGGATAGAGATGAGAGACTCTCAGCCTGATTTCCACACTCAGAAAGAAACCAGAATGAATAATTAAACATCCCACCTGCAATCACTGAGGATAAGCCCAAGCCCACATCTCACAAGCGCAGCAGATCCAACCGGTCCGGTTCCTCTCTCTGGCAGGATGGCAGTCAGTGGGCAAAAGTCATCAGGCTGGCACAGCCTCACCACAGGAAAACTCCCGGTGCTGTCCAGTACAACATGCTCCCAAACTGGGGAGCAGGCTCTGGGACGACTGCATGCACCCCCACCACTATCTGGACCTGCTGCCAACCCCCCCCCCCTCCCNCTGCCCCCACCCCCCCCCCCCTTTTCCAAGCCTGGAGGCAGCAGTATCCCCTTCCACCCTACTAGCCCTTCCTGCAGCCTCTGCCCAGCCCCACCCTCAGCCCCTTTATATCCCTGGGAAGCACCTACCTGCAGCTGGGCCAGGCAGGGCAGCACCTGGGTGCAGGGATGGGCTGGGTTAACCCTCTACTCGCCAGCCGCCAGCCACCCTCACCAGCAGCTCTAGAGGGGGTCTGGGACAGTTTTGCATCCGTGTCTTTGGCACACACATTTCAGCTGCCCTGTCTCACCCCATCCCATCAGCCCACTCTCCCGCGCCTCAGTGTCCCTCTGTGTGCCCGCCTGCTGCTGCGGTTCTGAGGAAATTCCTGTTTTCTGCTCTTTCCCCTCTTTGAGGCATTTCTCAGACAGGCAGGCATCTTTTCCCATCCCAGCTGGCCCGAGGGTGGCATCAAGCTGTAGGAAAAGCCTGCCACAGGACTTAGGGCACGCACACCCTGCTTCCAGCATCTCTGGGACTGGTGGGAAGGATCTGGGGCACAAACTCAGCCCATAAAAGAGTTTCCCTCCTGCTGGCCCTGCAGCTCTCGGGTGGGGCTTCCCATCCAGGTTCAGTGGCCTCTCAGGAGCATCTTGGCCTCTGGTCACTTCCCGTGCCCCAAAGTCCCCAGGAGCTGGGCATTTCCAGCCGCTCCACCAGGAAGGCAGGATTAAAGTCTGGAGCTGTCTGGGATTTCCTCTCCCCGGCCGTGCCAGGCTTCTCTGGCAGCCATGCTGAGCAGCAGCCTGGAGCTGCCTGCCTGGATTTGGCCCAGATCCCGTTTACCCCATGCTTTTCCCCAGCTCACAGCCTCTCTCCTTCTTGCCAACACCATGGCAGCCCCCCACTCTCAGCCCCAGCCCCTGATGTGCCAAAAATCTCCCGCGCACAGGTGAGGGCCTGAATGCTCCAGACCTCCCAGCCTCTGCAGAAAGCAGCAGTTGTCACTGGAAAGCAAGAATTTGGAGAGGACTTTGGTGGATTAGACACATGGCCAAAACATGGCACCTCATTCACCCAGGACTGGTGTGAATCCCATCCCACATGGCTGCCGCTAATGACAGGCTTTAAATAAACAAGCAAATGCTGGGCAAATGGGAGAGATTTTCCTCTGGCACCATGCGGCATCGCCTGCAATATTTCTTCTCCCTCCACCCACCTCCTGTCCCCATCTGGCAGTTTATTTCCATCCCGCTCCCTTTTCCCACCAGTAATGTGTCCGACGCTATCCAAACCCAGGGAATGGCGAGGTGTGAACAGGAAAGAGCTTCTGGTACGATGCCACGAGCTGCCGTTCCACGAGCACCACAAGCATCGTTTCAAGCCCTCTCTTGCTTTACGTCTGCATTAATTGAGAGTAATTATGTCCACTCTAAAGTGATCAGAGCAGAGTTTCTTCGTCCCCGTTCTGGGTTTGGACACGGTGCTGGGTGATGATTTGAACTGGGAGAAACGCAATTGTCAGAGAGGCGATTTGGGGCTGCCCTAAGGTGCAGGGAACACCCTCCTTGCTGCTGCAGTCGCTGTTTCCAGACACGACCGGCCTCAAATTCACAGCATAGGCTGGGCTGGGAGAGGGCGCTGGCAGCGGGGTATGGCCCCCCGAGACAGGGGCTGCGAGCCCCCCCGGCCAGCCCACGGAGGGACAGACACGCAGGTATTCTTTCTCCCCGGGGTGTGTGGCAGCTGGAAGGGGATTTCCTCACAGGTTGACTTTGCAAGCCACATGGAGAGGTGACTCATCCTCGTTTGGCCTCCCAGGGCTGTGGCGTGGCCCCGTGCCCTGACGCCGCGATGATGGGCTGCCGTGAAGGTGCCGTGGCCACCATTCGTGGCATTTGGGCTCCCTCTGGTGGAAACACGTGGGAGATCCGGCATGTCCCACGGCCACGGACCACCACCGGCCACCAGCTGCTGTCCCCGCTGGTGTGAGGCTCCCGAGCAGGGCAGGCATGTGCCTGCATCCCTGTTGCACGGCCGTGGTGGGCTGGGGGGGTCGCGATGTGCCGGCTCATTGCAGCCCCCAGGGACCGGGGTAGTAATGCCCACACAGCCGGGCATGGGCACAGCCGGTGATGGGGACACCCTGGGGACATGCTGGCACCGTGACCCCCTGGGGAAAGGGGGGTCTGGAGCAGGACTGGGCTTGTCCATGGAACAGGGAGAGCAGGGCGGGGACTGCTGGAAAATGGGGAAGAAGGGGTGTGAAACAGGGAGAGAAGGGGCGTGAAATTCGGGGGAGAAGGCTGGCATGTAGGGGAGAGCCTCGCTTAGGGCTGGGCGGCAGCAGATGCCCCCAGCCCCTTCACATCCTTCCTTGTCTGGCCACGTGTGGTCATTTCTTGTCCACCTTTCCCTTGACCACGGGACTTAGGGGGGATCCTCACCAGATCGGCAGGAGCTTGGCCCCTTAATGCAGTCATGGTTTGGGGTGGCCAGAGCAGGTGGGGTGCAGCAGTGGGGGTGATGGTGTGGGGAGGGAGGTCACAGCACCAATGGCTGAGGGGGAAAGGCAGGCAGTGGACAAGGTTTTGGGGGAGACGGGGTGGTGGGAGGGGGACATAAACCCTCCCGGTGTTCGGGACAGCCTGGGAAAGCAGCGCTGCCAAGCCCGGTGCCTTCGGCCGGGGAAGGCTGTGGAGCGCAGCGACGGGGACGAGGGGTTTGTGGAAGTGTCGTGCGTCCACACGGTGGCACCAGACCCGGAGCGGTGTCCCCAGCTGGGCTGGCAGGGCAGGACACCCTCCCCGGGCCTCAGGGCTGTGTGACCCCACGCCTTGGAGAAACGACGGCTTTTTTGGCAGTGCCCTACTTGTGGAGGGGGTTTAGGGTAAGGGCTGTGCAACAGCTCCCTGCCAGCAGCTCATCTCAGCGCCCCTCCAGCTTTGGATGCTCCTGCTTTTGCTCCAGGTATAAAAAAGGAGGGAAGTGTCTAAAACCTGGTCCTTGTTTGCTCCATCCCCCGATCTCCTCTGCTGTCACCTCTTTCTACAAACCTCACCTGGCTCAGGTGTGCACAGAGCCACCCTGCCTGGCCCACACCGCCCCACGGCAAGGCCAGAGCCTCCCACCTCCCCACTCTGCCAGACAAACCAGAGACCCCTCCCTGGCCCCAGACTGGCAACTGTGGGCCAGGATGTCCCTGCTCCACCACCTGCTGAACTCTTCCCACAAGGATATGGCGTCCTTCCTCTCTCCCCACGGCAGCCAGATTTCCCCCTGAGCCTCTCCCCATAAGGCAATGTGCATTAGTAGAGAATGAGGCCTCCAGAGGGGGCTTCAGGGAGCGCAGAGCAGTTTTGGGGTCCCTCTGAAGGAGCTCCCCCTTCGCCCATGCGCTTCGGCAAGGTGGGGGCTTTTTGCTGCTTACAGCTTCACCTGCTGCAGTTTGCGTAGGCTCAGCAGAGAATTTTCCATGTTGGTCTCTGCAGCAGTCCAGAGGGTCCAACACAGCAGCGATGCAGGCAGCGCTCCCCTGTGCCATCATCAGGACAGGCATGTGTCCAGGACAGGGCTGTGAGCCCCCTCCACCCACAGCCACAGCTCCAGCCAGACCCATCATCTCCATGATTTTAGCAGACAAGCCCTTCCCTGCTCTCTCCCCAGCTGCCCCCCACACTGGGGAGTCACCCGAGCTCCCCATCTCTATCCCCATCCCCATCTGCATTTCCATCCCCTTCCTCCCCCAGGAGCCCCGCAGACCCCCAGCCCCAATAAGCTCAGCAGCTGTTTAATCATCCGCGAGCCAAAATCCCGTCACAGCAAATGGCATCTCGGCGCAGCCTCACGCTCCTCCGTCTGCCTGCCTCCATCTGCCAGCTCTTGTCCTACATCTCGGCTGGCAGCACCCTGCGAGGGGGGTCTGCCCTTTCCCTGTCCCTCCCACTCTCTGTCCTGCAGCAGGACGGAGATTTGGCTTGAAGGTCTGTACAAGGCTTTGGAAATGACAGGGAGGCTGGGGGTTCACTGGAGTGAAGGAAGACACTGCGGGACACCTGGTTTGGCTGATCCTCCACCAAGAGATGCTGAGCTATTAACCCCGGGAAACTCCCTTCCCACTCAGCATCCTTAGGAGGGCTCAGGCCGCATATCCCAGCTTTCCCTATATCCTCTATCCAACCAAGCCGGCCACTGCCCACCCTGCGCGGCTCTCACTAAGTAGCTTTGGCTAAATCCCTGGCCGGAGGAAGCTGCTAATCCCCACAGCTTCATGGCCAGTGGGATCACCAGCAGTGCCAGTGTGGCAGGCGGCTTCAGGGATGGCATGGCACAGGGACAGGCCAGGACCACAGGGAAAAGAGGCATCAAGCAGGCATGCCCACAGGTCCACCACTGCCAGCGTGGCAGAGCAAAGTCACCCGGCTGTGACCCTGCCTGGCCCAGCCAGAGTCCCAAAGCCGGCAGCAGGAGGGGAGCGGGGATCCGTGCCTCGGAAGGAGCAGTTCCATCGCTTTCCACGAAGCAGATGTCACGGCTTAGGAACAAATTGCCTCCAGCAAGAACGCGAGCTGGGCGAAATGTAAAACCCACGGCCTCCCAGCAGCCACAGAGACTGGGACCAGAGCAGAAACTGGGCTGCAGCTTTAGCACTGATGCCACCCTGGCGGGTCCCATCACCGCCAGACCACCCCGGCCCACCCGTGCCCCGCTCCCCATGGAGCCCAACCCCACAGCTGCCTGTTTCCACGGGGAAGCACGTTTCCTGTGGAATAAAAGGACGCTCTTGACGCGGGCAGCTTTTCCGCCAGGATTTCTAAAAATAATAACTCAGGTCGAGCCAAAAAGGAAAAAAAAAAGCTTTATTTTTCCTTTTTTCACTGTTTTAATGCGAAGCTTTTGCTGTTCCCCCGGGGAGGACCCACACACACCCCCCACCCCGGTGCCTGCCCCCGCCCGAGGCGGTGATGAGCGGAGCACCGGGGTCCGTGCCGNCCAGGCCCGGGGGGGGAGGAAAGGGGGGGCCGGGGGCAGCGGCGGGCTCCCCCCACCCCGCAGCCGCAGCCTCTCCGGTAGCCCCCCAAGAAAAGGGTTAACGTGCATAAATCAGCATATCTTAGTGACGTCAGCAGCAGGGCCCCGCTGCAGCCACTGCAGGGGCGGTCGGATAAGGAAATGAGCCCCGGCCGGCCCTCACGGGGGTCTGTGGGGGTAAAAAGGGTCAGTTCACACACCCCACACCCACACCCCCCGCCCAAACACCCAGCATCGCTCAGCCAAACCCCAGCTCTGCCCGGGTGGGGGGCACTGACCCCAGCACGGCTCCCACTGCCCTGCTGAGGAGGTGGACGGGGGGGGTTGATGCGTGGTGTGGGACACAGTGATGGTGACTCCTGATGGAGAAGCATGAAAAGGTTTAGGCTGGGTGTTCCTCGGGACACAGCTAGGTGAGAGCATCTGGTGTGAGATGCTTCCTGCCCCCCAAGGAAGCACCCTTCATCTCCCATAAGGTGCATCCTTTCCCCCCCCACCTAATGCAGGCACCCCTCACCCTAGCAAACACGCTCCCAGGCCCTGCGCACCCTCTCCCGTGGCTCTGAGCCCTGGATGTCCCAGCAGCCTCAAGTGAGGTCAGGGAAAAGAGGGAAAAGAGCAGCTTTTTTGGACCTTGGATAAACCTCTCATCACCAGTCCCCAAACTGGGATGGTAGAGGCCCTTGCAGAAGTTAATTCCCAGCGTCACCGGTGTCCCCAGTGGGATTAGCCACTAGATAGCACTCTTGCTTTCCGCAGGGGCAAGGGAGCTGGCAGGTATTTGGCAGCCGGGAGAGGGGATGCTGAAGGCAGCCTGTTCACCCACCACGCACCACGTAATCCCAAACGGGGTGCGCTGCAGTGGCTGGGAGACAGCCAGCTCCTCCGGCCCCACCGCCAGCCAAAAATAACCGTGGCGGGGTGACTTTCAGCAGGGAAGTGATCTCCATGGCTGTAAGGACAGGGGGCTGCGCACTGAAACACAGCCGCCACCGGGGCGGTGACCGCTCATCCCTTGGGATGAAAGTGGTGGGGATGAAGGGGACTCTTCTGTTGGGGGAAGAGGGCCGGAGCTCCGTTTTGCAGCTTGCTTGAACACAGTCCCGTCATTGGGATAACAACCCCCTTCCTGGGACAGCTGGCTCCATGGGATAGCACCTCCATGCGAGGCACTCGCCATCGCTGGGAGAGGCTGGGCTCATCCCCATGACCTGACACACACTGCAAATTCCCCTCATGCATTTATTTCCCTCTCGGTCGCCGTGACTCATGCTCTCCGGCTGCCTGTTTACAGGCTGTTTTCCCAAGGCCTCCACGGAGGCAATGGCCGGTTGGGAGGAACTGGGCTGCTCGCCCAGGTCCTCAAGGGAAACCCCCCAGAGGTCTGGGAGTGGGAGAGAAGGGGCAGGAGTCGGACTCCTGCGTGCTGGGACCTCTCTGAAGGGATGGAGGCCACTGTGCATCCCACAGACCGGCTACACACACAGACTGGCTACACCCAGGAGCCCGGGGCGATGCCAGGGCTGGCACTGCTAGCCTGCCTGGCATTGCTCTGGCAGCCAGGCGCCTGCGGGGCAGAGGTGGCTACCACCCACACGGCTCCATCTCCAAAAGGTCAAGCGTCACCAGCCTGGAAATGCTCCCCACACCGCCTCCCTTCATCTCCCGTCAGTGGGTGTCTGGTGTTACATCCCCTCGGGCCAGGGATGGGGGGGAAGGACCCCAAGAGGGTGGGCAAAGGGATGGGAAGGCTGATGGCAGGGGAAGGGCAAGAAGGTGGAGGGACCCGCCCCCAAGGGCTGGCAGGTCAACCCTTGAAATAGCCCCAGAGGGAGGTTCCCAGTGCGTGCATCCCAGCCGGCTGTGCATCCCGGCCCTGCCTCCCTGGGGATGCTNCCCCCACCACCCCACAGCTCAGGTGCCGGATGAAAAGGCAGCTTTATCCCCCGCCCAAGCCCCCCGTGGGAGGTGATGCAGATCCCTGGCATCTGGGGGCACGGCTCAAACCTCCCCCCAAGGGAAGCAGAGGAAGGCGGAGGGGAGCACGGTGTGCCCCAGCCCCCTGACCCCACTCCGGGTTGCCGGGGCCATTCTCTCCCCGCTCCAGCCCCCCATTCCCACGTCCTGGCAAGCTTGGCCTGCGTGGGCAGACGGGACGGTCCTGCTCAGGCGCGAGGAGCAGCCCGGCCCCTCGCCTGGCTCCTCCATTTCAGGGCCTTTTATGGCCATCGGCTCCAGCAGGGCGGCAGCCAGGGTGGCTTCCCATCCTGGTGGGTCCCTGCCAGGCAGGGGGAAGGGACACCGGTGGGGTGACACGAGGATGCCCCAAAGCCGGCTCACCCTCCGCAGCCCCGGGCATTGGGGTCCTGCCATGGAGCAGCAGCATTTTGGGGGCACCCCATCGGGCACACTGCCAAGTTTGCCGTGCACTGGGATGGATGGACGGAGCAAGGGATACTCCCAAATATATTTGCCAAGGGTGTTGTGAACTCCACGGGGTCCCGAATGGGGGAACTGTAGCATAAAAAGGCCACCATCATGGCGCAGGGCTGAACACCCTAGTCCCGCTTTGGGGTGAGGTGCCGGGGTGCTGGGGGCACCAGGGTCAGGGTGGGTGGAGGGAGGCAGGAGCCATCCCAAGCCCTTGCCGCCATCCCCGGGCTGATGAGCTCCCGTGCTCCATCTTGGAGCCAGCTGCACACAGGCAGAGGCAAAGCAGTCCCCCAGCCCCAGGATGAAAGGTGCTGCCGCAAATACCGCCCATCATTTCCTCCTCCGTGGCGGGAGCTATGGAACAGGTTCTTCAGCAACCCCCTGGCACGGCGACAGGACAGGGAGAGGCCGGGAGAGGCGCCAGACGAGACTTGGCACTGCCGGCCAGAGCAGCCCCACGTGCCGCCAGGAGAGGGGCCCCCCAGATCCTGGTGGGAAGCTGAGTTGGATAGGTGCTGGAGGGTGCCATGTGGGCCACTAACCTCAGCCAAAACCCCCTGGGAGGCAGCTGTAGGGCAAAACATGCTGGAATTAGTGGCTGCATGGGGTTGGGACCCGAATCCACCCACCGGCTCCAGCCAAGGGGCAGGGACAGAGATGCCCGCGGTGGCTGAGCACGGTGGCCAAGGGTGCAAGGCTGCATCCCGTCCTGCTGGGGCCAGCGGTGAGATCCCCCTTCCCAGCTGCAAACTGGGGTCACAAATGGGGTCCCCATCCCCATTCCCCAGGCTGGGGGCTGCCGGGGGGGGGGACGCAGACGTGCCGGCGGCTCCGCAGCACATGTATCCCAGTGTGAGCCCAAGTGTGGGAGTGTGCAGGGCTTTGACGCAGGAGACTTGTGATGGGAGAATTGTTGCCAGGCTCGGGGAGGGATCCAATCGCACCGGGGTGCTCTCGGCAGATTAAGGATTGGAAAGCTCTGGTAATTACTTTGCAGTATAAAAATAGGCCCAGCTTTATCCCTCGTCCTGATCTCGTGCTCCCGCCTCGCCCTGCCCCACTCCTCCCCCCCACCCAAGGGTGAGCACATGCCACCCACCTGGCCAGCACGGCAGGAAGGCAGAAAACAGCTGCCGGCCCAGCGCCGTGCTTTTCTAGGGCAGAGGGGGTAAAAAAAAGAGGGAGAGGGGGTCTAGGATGTGGCGACGACAGCAGCACAGCGATGGCATCTGGCTGGCACCTGCAAACCATGGGGATCAGGGGGCTAGGAGAGGAGCTGGGGCACGCACAGAGGCATCCCCGCGTACCACAGGGCATCGTGCCACGGGAGGGAAGAGCCCGGAGACATCAGCAGAGCGCAGATGCCCAGTCAAGAGAGGACCATGTCTGTAGGACCATCTGACACAAAGAGGGAACATGGCTCTGGCCATGCCCACATGCTAGTGGCTCTGAGAAGACCCAAGAGAAGGCTGCTCCATGCATGGAGTGTGGAGCGGCACGGATAGACTAGGGGCAGTTCCCAGACCTCCCATCTCCCTTTGCTGGGGACATGTGGTGTTTGGAGCCACAGGGACAAAGCATGTAGCAAACACTGCTGGACGTGTAGTCCAGCCTGTCTCCTCACCTTCTCCCACAGGCTGCAATAGCTCTGGCCGATCCGTATCTCATGCCAAAGCCAAAACATGGCCTCTCCCTCTTGCCCACACCCTTGCAATGGCGCCGTCCTCCTTTGCCAGAGCCTCCCCGGCCCAGGCCAAAGGAAAAGCTGCTCCCCATGCCCTCCGTGCGAGGCCTCTGCAGCACCCAGGGCACCAGCAGCGGAGCAGGCAGCGGAGCACGCCGGGACCTGTAGTCTGTCAGCAAGCCCCGGCGTGCTGCACGCAACCCATTGAACCCTGCAGGCTCCCACCCACCCCATCCCCGCCGGGAAAACGGCTGCATCCAGAGGCTTCTGGGTTGGGAGTGTTGGGGAAGGGGGGGGGAAGGCAGCTGCCAGCCCGGTTCCAGGCCATGCAAACCTCAGGCTAGTGGGGCAGCACTATAAATATCTCCTTTGGCGAGACTCGGTCACGCAGCCGAGATCACGTAAGGAGAAGCGCTGCCCTCGTGCGAGTCCTCTGCTGCCTGGGTGCCTGCGCGGCACGGCCGGCTCTCCCGGAGTCCCCCCATCTCCAGGTTCACGGCCAGGGCACTGGGGTGCAGAGCGGAGAAGCGGCTGGCAGAGCGGTGGGCGGATCGTGCGGGCAAGCGCAGGCGGCATTTCTGCCACCAGCACAGAGAAGGGGCAATGCCAGCCCCATGANCCATGAATCCCCCATCTAGTCCCGCCCCCGGCCATTTTTCCCCCCCACTGCTACCTCCACAAGCACAGCACCTCTAAAACCACCTCGTACAGAGCCGCAAAGCCCCTGCAGGGCACCCCCCACGCCCACACATATATTCACACACACACGCTGCACTCCGGGCACTCTGCACCCCCTAATCCATGTGCAAATCCTGCAGCCCCTCTGTACCCCAAAACCTGCAGCAGTTTGGCTGGGGAGGGGCAGAGCCCCTTCGGCATGGGTGCAAACCCTGTCCCCCAGAGAGCCCCCGGCTCCGAGCAGCCCCCCAGCCCGGTGGGGTGCCGCAGGCAGGGTGCCCCGACACCCNCATTTTTTCCCCCCACTGCTACCTCCACAAGCACAGCACCTCTAAAACCACCTCGTACAGAGCCGCAAAGCCCCTGCAGGGCACCCCCCACGCCCACACATATATTCACACACACACGCTGCACTCCGGGCACTCTGCACCCCCTAATCCATGTGCAAATCCTGCAGCCCCTCTGTACCCCAAAACCTGCAGCAGTTTGGCTGGGGAGGGGCAGAGCCCCTTCGGCATGGGTGCAAACCCT
>VWZL01001230.1:0-31447 GCA_013396915.1 Stercorarius parasiticus | reverse complement strand
AAAAAAAAAAAAAAAAAAAAGGCAAACACCGGAGGGGAAAGTGCAAACCAACCCCAAGCACCGGAAAAAACCAACCCCGGGGATGCCCCAGGCAAGGGCAGTGCCGGGCACCCCCCCGCCTCCGGGGCTGGGGGGGGCTGGCAGGGGGGGGTCGGTGTGTTGGGCGGAGGGTCCGGTCGGGAAAGGCTGGAAACCGCAAACCTCCTGTGGAAAAAACTTGCTAATGCCGGGCCTGGCGAAACGGGGCGGGGGGGGGCGGGTGTTCAGGCGTGTTGCCGGCGACGCCCGGCTCCAGCCCCTTGCCTGCGCCCGGCCCCTCTCCAGCCCCCTCCTCCCCCACGGTTTTATCCCCCGGTTTTAGGGGTTTTTTTTGAGGGGGTGTCCGGGGAGCTGTGTTTTTCCAGCTCGTCGGCAGGGGGTATGCTTGTACCGAATAATCCAGCCCTTTTGTCCAGGATGCAGGCCCCCAACCCGGGTCCCCGTCCCTCTCCCTGTCCCCCTCCTCGGGGCTGCGGGCAGACAGGAGCCCTACGAGCTGTCAGACCCCCGGGGTCCGCGGGGACCCTGCCCTCGCCGCCACCAGCACCGGCACGGCGGAGCTGAGCTGTCTCTGGATGCACCCCACGGGGTGGTGGGTGAGCAGAGCAACTGTCCTCACCCCATCCCACCCGTGAGAAGGTGGCTCTGACCCCACCAGAGCTGCTGTGAAGAGCACCAGGCAGGAGGGGGGTGTTTTGGGGCTCAGTGACCCGCACGGAGCACATTTAGTGTTTGGGGTGGTGGGAGAGCCCTGCCTGCTGAGAGAGGCAGAGGACAGACCCAGCTGCAGCCAGGGATGCTCATATTGGTGTGTGATGCCTTTTCAGTAGCCACGTGTTAGGCCAAGGGTTATTTTGGCTTCACAGGCTCTGAGCACATGCTTGACCCAGCTACAGAAAGGGAAACTGAGGCATGGGGAAAATTTTACACAGAGAGAGCCCAGGATAGCCACAGGCCCCTGTTGCCATCCCTGTTCCCAGCATGGAGTACCTTGGAGCAGAGTCGCACTCCTCGCAGACCTCCCACACCGCATTCCCCACTTTAACCAGTCTCTTACTGGCAAGCCTTGGGGGCCAGTGAACATCCAGTCTGCAGCAGTGCTGGCTGCCAACCTCGGCTCTCCAGGGGTGCACCAAAGAGTTTTGGGGTGTTCGTCCCAGCAGCAGGGTTGAGGCTGGTTTCACCCCTCCTGTCCCCTGGTCTTGAGCTGTGACCATGCAGAGAGGGTGAGCAGGGGCAGAAAACCAAATGTTTGGGGGTTTTTTACGGTGTCCAAAACCTTGCAAAATCCCACCCTGATGGGAAAAGTTTCCAGCCCCATCGTGCTTCAGCCTGGGTAAAAAGTATCCCAGGCTGGAGTCTGAAGGCTTCATGACCTGTTTTCTTTTAATAATTTCTGGGGGCTGCGTGTGAAGCGTCACCCCTCGGTGCTGGGCATCTTCTGGCAGGAGCAAAGCTACCAGGGAAGCACCGAGTGGTGTCCATGCACAGCTGGGAAGTGTGTCCACACTCATGTATGTGTGTGTGTGCACATGCAGGTGTGTGCAGAGCAGAGCAGCACCTTGCTGGGATGGGATGGATGCTCTGGGGATGGCCACAGGAAGGGGAGGGCTCTCTGGAGGGGTCCCAGCGCAGGCGGGAGGGCAGGGACCGCTGGGAATGCCAATCCCAAGCCCCTCTTTTGCTTTGGATTTCTGCAGCAGCAGTGCTTGCACTGGGTTTTGATCGCAGGGCACGGGGTGAATGCCTCGCCGGGGGCCCTGACCCATCCTCTTCCCTCTGCTGCTGAGCTCTGCTCACCTCCCTGGGCCCTGGGCAGCAGCGCACCGGGATGGAGAGCCTGGAGCCATTCAGTAATGACTGCCCTTGTTGTTAATTTGGCAGTCAAATTAACTCAGTGACTACTCTCTCCATACTGCGCTGTGTGGCCATTGCCTCACGTCCTCATGAATTCCCCCTGGCCATGCCAATGGAGATAGAGTCGGATGCTGCAGCCTCTTTCCCTCTCTGTGCATCTTCTGTCCAACTTGTGGGTAGCTCTGCCTGAGCAGCTGGTATCCTCCAGGGGGGAAACTGAGGCATAGAAGCCAGGTTGGCACCACCCACCCTGTGTCGAGCCTGTTCACCTACCAAAAAAACCCCCAGATTTTAATTCAAAGTGGTGTCCTGAGATCCTTCCCCTCTGCTCTCCCCCTGCCGTGCCTGTACCAGTTCCCAGAGCAAGGCTCGTCCCCACGCTGTGAGAGACTCGCGCTGAGGGCGAGCGGCCTCCGCGGCTACTGACGGAGGGGCAGACCCATCCGTGGCAAGTCCCCCTTGAGGATTAGCGGGTATACAGAAAAAAAGAATAAGGCCACTTCATACACAGGCTGTATCCAGTCTCCGTTTCTTTGATTTCTTTTTCTCTTTTCCTATAGGGAACCTGACCCGGCTCTGGATTTCTGCTGCTACTTTGCAGGTGGGTAAAACCATAGAGGGATTTTGATCAGGCTGGCTTCTCGGGGACAGGAGTTAACCCCAGCGCTGAACTGTCTGGGTTAGCAGCGCTCGGGGCTCCCCGACAGACAGCGCTAATGATGACACAGCATCGCCCTCAAGACTTGTTAAAACCCACACTTTAACGAGGTCACCGTGTATATAAAACCACGCAGCCCCGGTGCAGCACCCATGTGTGAAACCAGACCTGCTCAGAAGCGCATCTGAAAACCTCCTCGCTGGCTACGACAGGTCTCCAGGCTGCTGGCACTGGCACAAGCAAGGTATGGGGGGTTTGAAGGGTTCTGCTTGGGTAGGGATGCAGGCAGGGAAGGGTGGCATGGTGCTTTGGGATGCCCTGTCCATCCCCAGGGCTCACCTCGCTGCTTAAACCCGCCTGAATCCGGTGGAAGTCACTGCCCAGCCCAGGCCACGCACATTAAGTTCACCCTCATCTGTGCATGGCCCAAAATGGGCCAGAGCCTGGAGGAGAGGGATGCCACCGAACCCAGCTGCCTTGTCTCTCCTGAAGATAAATCTTCCACAATAGCCCAGGCAACGGGGGGGGGGGAAACAAACACAAATACAGCGCAGGGAAAGTTTGGCTGGAGCTAGCCAGAGCGTCCTGGCAAAGCGAACGCTCCCTCTAGCATTTGTTCCAGCTTTCGTGCGAAGCCCCCTTTCTTATTAAGCGGGGTCCTGGTGAGTTCGCTTCACCGCCCCTCGGAGCAGCCCCGCGGGGCCAGGCTGGCTGCGGGAGGGAGATGCGGAGCCAGAAAAAGCCTGATCCCACCCAGGACCTCAGTGCTTCTTTCAGCAAGAAATGTAACAGCATCGTGACCCTTGGTGACATCGAGGGACTTTTTGTCATCAGGAAAAACACGCTGGCAGGAGGCAGGAGAGCCAACGGCTGCAGAAAAGCATGAGGCGGCCAGCCCCGCGCTTGCCGGCGAGCAGGCAGGGACTCCAGTGTCCCAGCACCGCCTGCTGCCTGCGCTCGGGCTCCTGCCTTCACCGCTCTCCTGAGGGTTAGGTGTGTGTGGGGCAAGGCCCTGCCCGCGCGCAGCGACACACACGGGCTCCATCAGGACACCACGGGTGAATTCGACAGTCTGACCCCTTGTCCTCATCCAGCCAAGAGTGGGAACTAAACCAGAGCTGGTTTGGCCGTGGGAACATGGTGACCCAGCGGGGAGCTGGGGCTGGCATCGCGTTTGGGACAGACTCCTCTGTGATACCAGCTCAGCTCTTCCTCTGCCTGCGGCGACGTGTTCCCAAGGGCCACAGCTTTGCAGTTGTTGAAGTGATGGAGGGGGATTCCTGCCCTTCGACACACCGCAACCGGGCAGCTGGGCTGGGCAGCCCTGGCCCACAGCAAATTCGAGTCAAGCACTGAAAGCTGAAATGGGTCTTCTGAAATCTTCTCAAAGCAATGGGGGAAGGAGTCAGGTCTGCTCAGGGCTTTTCTGCCGGACCCTGGGCCAGCACCCAACTCCACCCACAGTTCTGTGGGATTTCAAGGCTGAGGCAGCCAGGAAATCAGTCTGGTGATGGTCTTTCGTGTCCCATGCACTCCTGGGGCTGGGTTCAAGCCAGCCATGTTGAAAGTTCAATGGAAAATGGTTGGCTTGAAGTTTGGGGTGGGACACAAGCAAGGTGATGCTCTGGCTGGGAGCTGGGAACCTGAGAGGGAGCCTGACCACCAGTCCTGAACATGCTCATCCCTACGGATCGCATCCAGGATGAGCTCTCTTCTCTCTTCTTGCTAACCTAATAGCTGTCTCGCAGATCACTTGGGAGCAAGTCTGCGTGAAGCACACATTGCTTCATGTGTGTGCATCCAGGTCTGGACGGTAGGTCCGGTCTCCGCTCCTGCTTTTTCCCTGGCATCATTCCCCTCCTGTTGTTTTTGAAGCAGCTTGTCCGGATGAGGCCCCTCACCAGCCTCTCCGTAATGTGCACACGTGGTCCTGTGCCTTCAGCAGCTTCTCCTGGGCTTTCCTCCTGCTCTATTTAATTAGGCACCAAGGGAGAGGGACAGTAACGAATAATTAGGTGAGCTGGAGAAGTGCCCTGGTTTCCTGGCCTCGCTGCTCTGAGCACCTTGGGAACCACTTTCCCTGGAGACAGGAGGAGGAGAGGGAGGGAGCCAAGGCTCTTGGAAAGATGGAGCAAACCAGCGTCAGCTGGGAAAAGCAGGTGGTGGGTTAAATTGTAGAGGCGCAGAGGGATGAGGCAGGTTAACTCCCTGGGAAGGTGTGAGCCCACGGGGTTTGCTCCTGGCTCTGAATTAGAGGGGCTACAGGACCATCATTGGACAGCATCATCTGGATGGAGGAACTTTTTGTGATTGTCAACTGCCCTGTGGCACTCCTGGGGAGGGATTACCTCCAATGCCAGCCACGTGCCTGGCCCAGTTGGAAACAGCCCCGAGCATCCTCTGCCTCCTTTTCCGTTGCCAATTCAAGGCCTTGGAGCTAATCTCCAGCATCGCCAAGAGATCAGGTCTTGGCCCTGCTGGTAATGGTGTGATCCCAAAACATTTTGGGAACAGAGAACTTGAGATGCTGAACCAGATGCTGAGCTCCTGGAGAAGACATCAGGGGATGGCGGTCTAACTGCACCCAGGTGAGGCTGGAGGCTGCAATTCAGCCGGTGAAGGTGGAGACGGAGGGGGTGATAGACAGAGGTGACCCTGACCCAAAGTGACCTGGAAATGCAATGGGAACCAGCCAAATCATAGCAGTCCAAGGCTTGGGAGCATCCCTCTGCCCTCCTCGCTGGCTGGGAGCTACCCAAGAGGTGCTGCGGGAGCCTCACGAATGGGCTGCTGCAGAAGAGGAGGATGCTTGGGCACAGCCCAGTTAACAGGGACAACTGGAGCCCTGGTACCTGCATCCCACTGGAAGTCTAAGGCGATCGGAGACTTTCTTGGTCTCTCTGAAAGGTTCAGAGCTGGTCTTGCCAAGGCCAGAGCTGTCTCTGTGTCTGGCCAAGAAATTCCTGCCAAGACGTTACTTGGCCAAAGTCCTGGAGGCAGGATAAATCCATCTGGATTTGCAAACCCCAGGCGAGTGCCTGTGCGTGTGCCCAGACACGCACCCCTAGGAGAGGCCATTCCTTTCCACATCCGCCTCTGCTGATCCCCCTTTGCTCAAGGTTGTCTCAGCCCTTGCTCCAGCTCTTGGCTCAGATCCTTTCACTTCAAATCCCATTAGGCTTCAGCAGCATCCTGTCAGAGGGCTTTTCAGAAGGGTTGTGCCCCGTTACCCCTCAGGCAGGGGAGCTCTGCCTGGTGGCACAGCATCCAAGGGGGATGCGTGATGAAAATCACCCATTTGTCCCCATAGCAAATGGCCTGGTGGTGGCACGAGGCTGCTCTCCCATTCACAAAGTGCTTGCAGCTCCTCAGGGGCTGATCCTGCCTTCTCTGTTTCCTGATGGAGCTGGTCCTGCATCCTCAGGCCCATGTTCTCCTCCGGCTGAGGCCACTGGATATGAATCTCCTGTCTCTGCTGCTGTGGAGGGGAGAGTGACCTATTGCTGATGCTGAGCTCTGCCTCGCAGGGAAACCCCCGGTGGGGTGGAAGATCCTGGATCTGCCAATTTCCTACTGGAAACAGGATATGAAACGATCCACAGAGCCGGTTCCCTGCTTGGCCATGGCTGCTGGTGCCTTGGATTCCACTCATCCACCAGGTGTGAGTCCCAACCATCCTTGCATGATGCCACCAGCAAACAAGTGACAAGCATTGGTGGGTCCAGCCATGCAGAATGAGAAAGGCGCTGGGGGAAGGCTGGCAGAGAGGAGGTGAGTCCGTCTGGGTGAGACGCATCGATCGGAGGCATCCGATACATTATTCATGACCAATCTGGGCTGCAGCTCAGGAGAAAGTGGTGAGCACAGGCTTCTCCTTGGGAAATACGCCTGCGAGAGCTGAAGAGCCCCTGTCCGAGGCTGGTGGCATTTTGAGGGAGAAGCCAAGATGCTGAGTGTCTCACTCTTCTGCAAAACTTCCTCACGCCAGCTGCCCGTGGTGAGCTGGGATGGAGCGTGGTGGCCACATCTGTCCATGGCAAGGAAGGGGAGACAGCCTCAGCACTGCACAGCATTGCAGTTAAACGGGGTCCAGCTTATCAACCACCCCTGGTGGGCAGTCATGACATACCAGCTTCCTTTTGCCTTTTCATGCCCAAATCCACTGATGCTCACGGCACCTCAGACTGGCCAGTGAGTCCCAGCACCCAATGGAGCATTGCAATGGGGAGTGTTTCTCTGCAACGTTGCTCTCTCTAAGGGCAGAGCAACTTCTCTTTGCTGGGACACCCCAGTCCTTGTTGCAAGCACATGCGGCTCATTTGAAAGTGATGCTCCACCTTGACCACCACGTTAAAGATGCTCTGCTTCCCAGCCTGGACACGAGCACAACACTCAGCAGCAAGGGATGTGGGCCATGTCAGACTTTCCTGAGAGAAGGGAAGGGAGACAGAGAGGAAGGCAGGGGCACATGATGAGGACATCTGCATGGCTTCGCATCAGGCGTGATTCAGCATAGGAGTCACAGCCTGGGATGGGTGCAGTCCCAGGGCTGATCACGTCTGGAAGACTTTGGGGAGAATACTAAGAAAGGGACCTTCCTTCCAAAATTCCCAAGCAACCAAAGCACCTGGAGGGCCCACACCTGTGCAGCCAGGGTTTCTCTGGTCCCCTTCCAGTGGGGGACTTTCACACCGACTTCAGTCAAGCTGTGCAGGGGAGCCGCGGTCAGGGCAGCGAGGGGCAGTGGTGTGACAGCAGCAGCATCTGTGGGACCTGCCCCTCACTGCTGCAGGCATCCCGTGGGACAGGAGGCAGCTGGGTGACCCATAGGACATCTGCTCGCTGTGGCATTTGACATGA
Organism: Stercorarius parasiticus; assembly: GCA_013396915.1. NCBI lineage: Eukaryota > Metazoa > Chordata > Aves > Charadriiformes > Stercorariidae > Stercorarius > Stercorarius parasiticus. Next base: position 24,033 of record VWZL01001230.1, on the reverse strand, counting down.
TGCCACCGCATTGCGGAGGGACGGGGGCTGGGAAGAGATGCTGGGCTGGGGCACGTCAGGCTGGAACGGCCCTGGCATTGGGGCTGAGGGGGGTCCTAGTGGGGGCAAAACTGGGCTGAAAGAGGCATCAAGGACAGCCACACTCTACATTTTGAGAGGGGGCCCTTAGAGATGCCTGGCTCTGGGTTTTACACCCCTCTGCCCACAGCAGCAGCCCCACGGGGGCCCACCCCTCTGACCCTGCGAGCATCCTCCATGATGCTGCTTCTCTTCCTGAACCCATTTCCTCCCCTTCCCCGCACCCGAGGATGCACTGCCTCTCTGGAGGCTGCAAATAAACCCACCAGGCCTGGGACACCAGCTTCCTCCCTGGAAACATCGCTGCTGTAATTCCCAGCAGAGCCGAGGTTGACTCCATATGGCTGCGGGCTCCCATCCGCCCCGCTCGCAGCCTGCCTGGCCCGGCTGCCTTGCGGCTCCTCCCTGGTGCAATATGGTACCTCGCTGCCCAGCGCCAGCACTGGGGGATTAGCTCTTTTTGTCGTAGTTGTTGTTGCTTTATTAGCTAAACCTAACGAGGCAGCGGTTGTGCCGGCCCTTGAGGGCAGGTGGCCGGGATTTATGACTGCAGCGCTGCCGGGTGACCTGGAGCAGAGACAGGCGTTTAGTGCAGGGTGAAAGAGACCAGCACCTGCATCTCTGGGGATACTGGGAGGACCGGGCAGCTGCGGTGCCCGGCGACCTTTGCCGATGCCGTGTTTGCACAGAGCGAGAGCCTGCTCCCGCTGTCCGGGGGTATTCACTGGCATCACTCACGCTGGAGCTGGCAAGGACGCTGTGCCATGCTGAGAGAGCACCCGCATTGCGAGAGTCACAGCTGGCACAGGCATGGCGCTGCTCTGAAGGGGCATTTCACTGCCCAGACGGCCGCTGCACATGAAAAGGGCATTGTAGGGGAGCGTGCGTGGCTGGGGAGCAGCTGGCGTTGGCAAAGCATCACCGCGTGTTGAAGGCACACAAAGACCACTGCCTCCTTCCCCAAAGGGCAGTTTTGGAGCTGGGGTGGGAGGGGGGAAGAGGGCAAGACGTTGCTGGGGGGGCAGCGCACATCACTTGGAGGATGTGAGGCATCAAGGGCACAGTCACGCAGGTCCCAGCTGCGATTTGGGACCAGCTAGGTCCCTGCCCCATGCACCCAGTGAGTGGAGAGAGTGGGGTAGGTGCTGCCCCATGCCCCACGCCGCTTCCCACTGGGTGCCACGGGATGCTGCACACCCAGAGCGGTGACATCCAGATTCACCTAGATGAAGGGGACTTGGGGACTTAGTAAAAGCCCCATGTCTCCCTTTCTTCTAAGCCAGCTGTGGGAAGACCCTACCCATGGTTCCTTGCAGAACCAGGGCATCTGCCCCCGCAACTGCCTGCATCCCTGCTGTGAACACCCCTCCCATGCCCTGCCCGGGGGGTGCAGCATGCCCGTGGGCCTAGTTCACACCAAGGGATCACAGAAGTTTCCTCCTGAAACTGGTTTTTGAACAGGCTTGGCTCACCCAGCGTGAAGAGCAGGACGGGCAACGCTTTATTTCAGGCGGCGGCATAAATCAGCCCATGGCTGGTGTCGGGCTCTGCCAGACGTTCCCCTGGGGGAAGCAGAGGCAGCCGCAGGGGATGTTTCTCCAAGCCCGAGTTTGCAGCTCGGGGCCTGAGTACAAATCCACAGCCATGTTCAGGTGCATAAAGGGGACTGGGGACACTCAAGGGACACGCAGAGTCCTCCGGCAGCGGAGAGGAGCCAGCTGGACGCTGTGATGTCTTGGCTCACTGCTGCCAGCTTTGCTGGAACCGCTTTGCTAAACCAGGGAGCGTAAAGCGGCTTGGGGATGCTTGGAAGGATGCACGGCTCCCTCCAAGGAGGAACCCGAGCGAGATGGGGTGCGTGGGGAGGGTCGGCAGGCAGCAGGGAACGAGGGAAGGAGCCACACGAGACAAAAAGTGCTCAGAAAAGTCCTCGGCAGCCAAACTCACTAGCCCAGACACGCCGCAAAGCACCTCTCGCTGGGAGCTGCGGCTTGAAAAGAGCCTTTGAGGAAAAGCCGGGGAGCACAAACATGTTTCTCCTCCTTCCCCTGGGGGGAAAGGCCCCGCTCCACGGCAGGTCGCTGAGCTCCACGCGGAGGAGGACACTCGTGGCGTGGCTTGTCACAGCATCCTTGGGTGGGAATGGGGGACCAGGGCTGTACGTGGGGAGGGGGCTAAGGAGGGATCCAGCTTCTCCAAGGGGTTGCTGTGGTGGAGGGAAGGGTGGGGGGGTCNGGACGGAGGGATGGAGGGGGGGCTGGCGGGTTCCCAAAGCCCCGAGCAAACCCCGCTGCCTCCCGAAACGGGGGACGCCGTCCCGGCCTCAGCCCCTGCCCCGCGGAGGGCGAGGTGGTTTGCAGCCTGCATCCCTGCATCCTTACATCCCTGCATGCCCACATCCCTGCCCCGTGGAAGGCAAGGTGGTTTGCAGCCTGCAGCCTGCAGCCTTGTATCCCTGCATCCTCGTCCTGTGGAGGGCAAGATGTTTTGGAGCCTGCATGCCAGCATCCCTGCCTCCCTGCATCCTTGCATCCCTGCATGCCCACATCCCTGCCCCGTGGAGGGCAAGGTGGTTTGCAGCCTGCATCCCTGCATCCCTGCTTCCCTGCATCCCTGCATGCCCACATCCCTGCCCCGTGGAGGGCAAGGTGGTTTGCAGCCTGCATCCTGCATCCTTGTATCCCTGCATCCCTGTCCTGTGGAGGACGAGGTGGTTTGCAGCCTGCATCCCTGCATCCCTGCTTCCCTGCATCCCTGCATGCCCACATCCCTGCCCAATGGTAGTTTGCTGCATCCCTGCATCCTTGTATCCCTGCATCCCTGTCCTGTACAGGGCGAGGTGTTTTGCAGCCTGCATCCCTGCATCCCTGCCCCATGGAGGGCAAGGTGGTCTGCAACCTGCATCCCTGCATGCCCGTATCCTTGCATCCTGCATCCCTGCCCCACAGAGGGCAAGGTGGTCTGCAGCCTGCATGTCTGCATCCCTGCATCCTCAAATCCCTGCCCCATGGAGGGCAAAGTGGTTTGCAGCTTGCATCCCTGCCCACGGCAGGTCCTGCCCTTGCTGCTCCGGCTCTCCCATTTCCTAATGATTCCCTAGAGCTTGGAGTGGCGCTTCAAGGATGCTCCATGCAGGGAACGGCTGGAACACCCACATGTATGGAGACACCAAAGGGAGAAGATAGAAGGTTAAAATATCCCAAGCGTCAAGGAAAAGGTGTGTTGGGGAGACTGTTCCTGCCGCCACCAACAGAAGACCGATTGGGGCAGCAACTTGAGACAGAAGGTGGAGATCCAAAATGGGTGGCGTAGGTCACACAAGGACTCCCCACAGGACTCCCTGCTGCAGGAGGCCCTGGGTGCTCACAGGTTTGCACATGGCCAATAAACAGGCAGACAAAATCATGGAAGACTTGGAAAGAGAAGGTACATGACTGGAAGTCATGGAAAGAAAAATCCATGGAAGTCTGTTAGATACAAAAGCTCTGACATCCCTTTGCTGCCCGTGGCCAGAGGCTGGAGGAGCACCTGGGCAATCCCACCCTGTGGTTCCTGCTCCTGCGCTCCTCCCCAGGCTGGCTACCATGGGGCAGTGGTGGAGATGGACCTCTGGGCTGCCCCACTCCACCTCTCTTCCCTTCTCACACAGTCTGGATTTCATGCTGCACCGTGTCCTACCAGGCTTCCATCCACATTAAAAGCGAATGTGATTTTCTGTTTTTTTTTTTTCCTGGCCAGTTGCTCCTACCTGAGAATACTTGTCCCATCTGGCTTCTGGGTTGCTCGTTTTCATTGCATGAGCAAAGGACCAAGAAATAGGCCATAAAACTGCCTGCAGCTGAACCTCTCTGGGAAGCTGGGATACAAGAAAGAGATGGCTTTAGGGAAAGCCGGTGTCATAGGATCTAGACAATAAACCACCTTCTTCCACTGCAGGGACAGAGGCCCATGTTCGTGCAGAGGGAGGATCGGTGCTGTAATTCAGATGCTCTTGCAATTGCAGAGTGTGTCAGCGCTGGGAAATCCCCAAAGCTCATCGCCAGATTAAGAATTAGCTCCAGATTGTAGTGAGATGGATTGTTGTCCTGGTATGGTACCCTCCGGCAACCTGTCGTGGCTGCTGCTGCTGCTACGTGATGCGACCGGTCACCGCTGCCTAAGGGAAGGAAAAGCTGGGGAAGAAACCAAAACGAGCAGCCAAGGAACCGGCAGCATGCCCTCAGAGTCTGGCCTGATCCCGACGGACTGAGCCCTGAGCTGATTACCAGCAGCTTGATCTTTCCTCTAACGCCGCAGCCTGGTGCTCGCACAGGGTTGCACGGGGGGAGCCGGTGCACCCGGCTGCCTGCTTTTATGGATGCAGTTGTTTCCAGCTTGGCGTTGCTGGCTCTGCATTGTGTTTCTCACCTTCCCCGGCAATGAAGTGCACAGGGCAGGGAGAGAGAAACCTTCCTGCTAAGTCACCCTCCCTTGCCAGCCTGTGCTGCCCAGGCGCCCCAGCAAGCCATCGGCTGGCAGCATGGGGGCCGGGAGTTACCAGCATTGCTCAGGAGTGAGAAAGGTTTCCTGGGGACAGGACCCGGGTGACAGAGGACACCACGGGAAAAGCCACTTTGCAGAAGACAGCGCTTGGGAGGACAGTGGCTGGCGTCACAGCGAGGGAATGGGCAGACTCAAACACAGGCTGTGTGTCCCCTACAAGCAAGAGCCCTCTCTGCTCTGACACTACCTCTGTCCTCCTGTCCCCCTCCCGGGGATGAGACATGTCAAATACTTGTTGCAGTTTTCCTTGCAGGACTGCTGGCAGAACATTTCTCCAGGCAGCAAACTGCAACAGCCCATGGGGACACACCAGAGGGGACAGGGAGGGGTGAGGGATGTCCCTCCTGGGGGCTGTTTGGCCCTGAAGAGGAAGGAGCCCACAGAAGGCCAAGCAGACTGCCTTGTCTGCGGGCTCTAGTGCCCCAGGCTGCTATTTCTGTTTGCAGAAGACAACTCACAGCCCCAGGGCCGCCGGCCTCTCCTGGCAAGCCACAGCACCCCTGTGATCTGAATCCCAACGGCCTCCTGGCTGCCTGCGCACACGGGGAGAGCAGAAGATGCTGCTCTGCTCTCGTCTGCACTCACCTGGTCTCCCTGAGCTACCTGGAGATGCTCTGGGCTTTTCCTCTCCCTTGTCTCTTCTCCCCCGGCAGCTGACTTTCACCAGCCCCAGGCAAGAGCCCATCACCTTGGCCTCTTGGCTGCAGGGCTGGGAGGTTCCCACACACCCTTTGCCAACCTGAAGCTGAGGGATTTCTTCTGGAAATGACCCGCTTCTCTTTTTCTGGCCCCATTTCTTACCCCTCAGTCCAGCCGGGTGACTGTTAAATGCCGCACACACCCTGTGCTCACAATACCACGAGGTGCCCATGGTGTCCGGTCCAGTGCCAAGACACCCCAGGGAGCTCATGAATTTGGGGATCCCCCAAACAGCCCAGGGAAAGGAGGAGAAGCTCCAGACTGAGAGGTATCTGTGCCTTAGCACTGCCCCAGCCCACCAGATACAGCTTCGGGGAAGGCTGGAGCCGTCATGGAGACCTTCTGGGCACCCAGACAAATTGTGCCATGGGCACAAGGAGAAGGATTATACACTGGAGAAAGAGAATTAAAGTCTGGGGTTGAGAGGTGAAAAGTCAATGGAAATGTTTAAATAGCCCGGGAGCTATAGGACATACTGTGGTTTCTCCAGGAAAAAAGTACGGGAGATGTAAAGGTGAGGCTGGGTGGGATTTTGAAGTCATCTGACAAGTCTTTGTTGGTGTTAACACACAGCAGTATGGTGAACATCCTGTGGAAGAAAGTCCAAGAGGGATTTGTAGAGACTTTTCCAGTCACAAAAGAAAAGCAAGAAAGGTGTCCGAAGTGACTGGCTGTGTTGGTTTTGTCAGGTGAAGCCCTGGGCTGTGCAGGAGGCCGAGCTACACGTAGACTGTGGCTCTGCTGGCGACTGCCATGGCTTTGAGATGAGCCGGTGGCAGCCTGGGGAAGGATTGGGCTGACAGTGCAAGGCAAAGACACTGAGGAGATAAAAGCAGTTGAAACACAATGTGTTATCAATAGAATGAGCCCATGTGGCAGAGGACATGGCTGGAAGAGATCTCGGTTGCATACACGCCAGTGTTAGATGTGTGCTTATCAAGCCAAAGGAATGGGAAGCCCTCTCTGATGAGGAAAAACTTGATGCCATTGGTAGGAATGAAAGCCACTGGTGTGGTTCACATGAGGGGAAGGATGCACTGCGTGGCTGTAGCCTCTTTAAGAAGGACAGTCTGCGTGAGAGCTGCGTGGGAGGGAACGCTTTATGAACGGGCTGTTTCCTCGGTTTAGAATTATTGATAACTGCGAAGTGCAAGATCTGGACTGCACATGGAGTGACGTGCTAACGCCAACACCCGAGAGCCATCCTGCCTGCCAGGCTCTGCACCAGGCAGCTGAACCAGAGAGCAGAAGCCGCCCACTACTCCTCGACCTGCCATCGGGATAAAACACTGGGTTGTTTGGAGAAATTACGCCTGGGTGAAGACCGTCCTGAAGGTCTGACACGTCCACTGGTGAAAAAACAAAGAATGAAGGTTGTGGAAACTGTAGGTAATGATCTGACATGAAAGGAACCACACAAGACACAAAATAATGTGATTCCGGACCTCATTATGACAGAGACAGATGAATTAATCGCTGGGCTGGAAGGCAGTGGTTGCCTGGGGACTAGTCAGCATGACCCGATTCTGATTGTTCTGGGCAAAAAAGGGCAGTTCTGGCTCACTTACGTGTGATGGGCCATAGGGTTAATTTTTCCAAAGCTGGGAGAAAGTAGGAGAGAAACCGGTCGGGAGGAATAGTTTAGAAAAAATGTGAGAAAATATTGTGAGCTCTTCAGAAAGAGTTTTTGATAGCTGGCAAGTCACGGTGCACACAGAGAGGTTTGGCCACAAGCCCGTTCTGATTCAGTCGTGAATTGGAAACCAAAGAGTTACACATATCACAACTGGAGGGGAGGGAGGACACTAAAAATCAGTCAATAAAATGGAAATTTAAGATATTGATTAGAAAAGCTGAAAAAGAACACGGAAAAAATCCATGTTGGGCAGGGGTGAGGATGACAGGAGAGACTTGCAGGTAGATGGAGAACTAAAGAAGTGACAACATTGATACAGTCTCCACCTAACACCACGGAGATGATAAAACTAACAGTGATATGTATAAGTTGTTGTGCTCAGTAAGTAATTCCATTCGGAGAGCAGGAGGGGGATATATCAGACGAGATATCATACAGACCACTGGAATCTTGGAAAGATATTAGAGCACATACAAGAGTAAACTCACAAGCCCAGAAGAGTCCTTAAAGAGCTGGCAGAGGTGTCCTACCTTACTAATCTTTATTTGCAAGAAGATCAGAGAAATGTTAATGTTTTGCCAGAATTTCCAAAAAAGGCAAATGAGATCACTGGATAAATCAGACCTGTTAACCTGGCATCATGCAAAAGAGTGGAAGAGAATCTGAGCTTTTAACCAACACAGAACTAACAGGCAAAAATAATAATGAATGGCCCTGGTTTTGTGGCAACGAGGTTTGGTGCACAAAAACGATTCTGGGTTTGGTAAGTCAAGGTCACTGAGTGACCACAACATTGTTCTTGTGAATGTTTTGCCCAAGAACTCTGTGATCGATAAAGTATTTCCTACAGGAGACCACTACAGGTGGGCCTCAGAAATAGTTGAACTCTGTTGACACACAGGGGTCTTCCCCACGGGCTTTCCCTGGAAGGTGATGCTCCTGAATCCTTCTCACCACTGGTAATGCTGGCACATGGCAGAAGGACGGGTAAGGAGATAAGGGCATCACAATCCTGCTCAGTGGTTTGCTCCTTTGGTGAACTCAACCCATTCAAACCAAACATCTTAGCAAGTCAAATGCAAGCAGCAGATTGTGGACTTCATGTACTGAGTGGGAGGATGCAACCAACTCAACCAGAGCTCCTGCTGCGATATGGGACTAAAAGGAGCAGGACAATATTTGAATGCTTAAATAGAGAGCAATGACATGGCTGATGCAGAAGTCATGCCTATGCTTCTCAGTTTTGTTTTGTTTTGCCTTGTTTCATTTTCAATGGGGATGAAACAAGGGAGAAGATGTGAACATGGGAAAAGAATCACTGCAAGGAAGCCTGAGCATGGGAGGGAACGAGAGCACACATGCCTCATCTGGTTATCTAAATGAAACAGAGATTAAGAGGTGTATGAGTGTTTTCCTAAGGCCACAGGAAAGCTAATTTCAGTTGTTGTAGGTAACACCGAACATTTACAGAGGAGAAACCAACAAGACACAAACTTTGCAGCCCGTTGCTGACACAAAGGACGCGTTCTAACAAAGTAAAACCTCCAGCCGTTTCTCATCGTGTTCCCAATCTCTCTGGCTTGGCAGAAGGAAGATGCACCACAGGTGTCGGAGACCTCACCCTGGGAAACAAAACCCTCAGACACGCCCTTCGATCCCCTACAGCAATCCAAACGTACATATTCATCTCAACATACCCCGCGCAGGTAACCCACAGCACATACCTGGGATACCTACCTCTGCTGGCTAACACCACATGCGTATCAGTTCCGCATTAGTCGAAGCGTCAGGGCCACTTAATGTATCATTATTGGTGCTTGATCTCACAAGTGTCTTCAAGAAGGTGGTGTTCGTACAGCCTGACTGTGTTAATGCCTTAGGATAGATGATGCTAAAATATCCTTATTGCTCCATCTACACTCATTCTAATCTAGCACCTTTACACACCAAGAGATTTATTGTTTTATTGCCCCATTAACAAATCCATCCACCTTAGTCTTCATTCGAGGTCCTATGACTCTTTTCTTTGTAATCACTGACAAAAACCTTAACTGGGATTTGAAGTTTTTTAAGTTAAAACTCTCCGAGGAGCCTAACTGCCTCCATTTCAATACTAAGTGCTTTAACATAGGCAACAAACCAATGGCTAAATTCCAAAGCCAGAGTAAACCCACATTAGAAATGATCAGGCTGCCTCAACAAGGAGCATGATTAATCATCAGAATGAACTAGCTAATGAGAGACCGAGACCCTATGGGTTTATCTCCAGATCAAGACTTGGTTCCTTCTGGAAGAGGTGTTTGATTTGGCATCCATTGTAGGAGTAAGTGGGCAAAATTACAATGGCCTGTGGTGTAAGAGAAGCCACATGGGAGGGGTGGCCATTCTTTCTGGTCTGATCCTCCCAAATGCACTGCACCTCCATCTGCTTCACTAAGACCCAGAGGTGAGCGAATGCGCTCCCTGAAATCAAGGCCGGGGAGACAGCTCATCCAGCTTGCCCTCCTCAAGGGATCCCTTAACATGCAGTGTAAAAGAGTCAAGGGTGGAGCACCAAAGTGTGGCTGACCCCAGCCCAGAGTCAGCAAAGGGCTGGAAGCCTCTCTGACACATAAATCTTTGGCACGTGTCTGGAACTGCCACCAACCCAAAAGACCGAACAGGGCCTTCCTTGGTGGTCTCAACTTGGTAACCTTGTTCATTCTCAAAATCCTAACCCCCAGCCTGATGCTGAGCCCCCACATCATGGTGCTCAAGGGAAGCGCCGTTAGGTCAGAGCTGCTCACATGCCTTACAGCAGCTATGCCAGGGTTGTCTTCTTACAAGTGAACCAACATGTTGTCTTGTGATGGTGGAAGGAGGGACTCTGCTGAAGTCAGAGCAATCAAAGGAAAAGAGACATAAGGGAGACAAGAGTCAGACTGGTTGGCCTTGCATCACATTTGCAGGTGGTAGTGAAAGGCTGCTTCCTAGAGGGTGCAGGGAAGCCATGACATGAGGACACATCCCTCAGTTTTGGGAGAAGTGGAGAAGTATTTTCCTTGCTTCCTTGGTGGAAGGTCACTAACACAATGGTATGGGTGAAAGCTGTGAGGAAGAGGAGATGGACTGTGCACTGAAGGTGCTTCTCTGTCCTGCTTGATGACAGCAGGCATCCCAGTCTTAGAGATGGTTATATCAGGGGTAGTAAAATCTCCCCTTCACCTATCACCTTGAAGCATCCCTCAGTAAAGCTTTGCTCCACCTGGCAGACTTCATCTTGTCCCTCTGGACATGGCCACATCTCTGCCACCTCCTCCCTTTCTCACCACCATTTCTGGCTGCCCCACAGCAGCACAGTATCCTGGACATGATGACTTTTGCCCTGAGGAGACAGCAGTGAGCAATGTTACCACATATATCTCCAGCAACTCATGCAGAGTACAGTAAACCTGTCCTATGCTTTCCATGCCAGCATCTCAGGGCTGGAGGTCCTGTGGGCTGATGAGGGTGAATGCTTTGCCCTCGATGGTGTTAGGGAAATGACCGTTGCATCTTTGAAGTGGAAGTAAGCCCTTGGTTTCCAAAAGGATGGACTTCTGACATCTTTACTGGGTGAGTTCGAGCTCTCCTTGTCTCTGGGTGCTCCACGGCGTGAGGCTGTAGTACAGCCTGAGAGCCAAGGTCACGGCCATTATCTATTCCTCTGACACAAAATATTCGAGGGCAACCACAATGCTCAACTGGAGTATGGGCTAGGACCTCCTTAGACACCCAAAATGGTGGAACTGACTTCTCCAAGAGGGACAGGCTGCTCCCAATCTCACTGCAACCCCCTCTGTCTCCTGGGCCATTAATTTCTTGCCGCGCAAGCTCAGAGCAAAGGGCATTGCTGTGAAACACGTGCAGGCGCTGACTACCAAAACACAACTCTCTTCCGTGGACTAACCATTCCCAAGGAGCATGTGGGAGAGCAACCAGAGCTGTGTCACTTTGGGGAGGGTCTCCCAGACCCCGCTTGGCTGCCAGGAAGGAGAACCTGGGTGGGAGTGGGTGTGTGGGGTGGGTGCGGGTGCCAGGGAGCAGAGCTGCCCCACACGCTTGGAGCTGCAGTCCCACTCCATTAATCAGCACCAAATGTGCGTGTGCGTAAAGCGACCAGAGGGAAAGCCTTTGTCAGGCAAAAGCGACCACCGCTGCGGAAACAGTCAGAGAACCCTTTTCGCCTTTAAAGTTTACTACTTTTACTACTAGCCTGGCCTGGAAGCCTTTATTGCTCCTGACAAAGCCCGGACTTTGGTCTAAAGCCAACTAACGAGAAGCATCAGAAAAACCTGTGCCTATATGTATAAGCGCGCGTGCAGCTTTGTGTACGCATTCCTGTGTGTGTGGGTGCCCGTGTGTGTGTGTGAGCATGCCGAGGGGTGTGAGCCTGGGTTTGGGTGGAGCGGGAGCGCACCTCGCCCTCCCCGGCTGAGGGGAGCCAGGCAGGGGGCTGCCGCTGGCGGCCGGGAGGCTCAGGGTGGGGGAAGTTCGTCACTTCTGCAAACAGAGGCCTCTCTCAGAAATGCCGGCAGCCACTTCACGGGCAGGTTTGGAAAGGAGCTCGGCGCCCCGTTGCAGAGCTGGAAGGAAGCAGGAGGCTTCTTGCAGGGACCCTGTCGCCTTCGGCTGGCCCCTGAGCTCTTTGGTGGGTTCTGCTCTCCCAGCGTCCCCCCGCCGTGCCACGCACCCGTGCAACTCGAAAATGCGGCTGGGTCTTTGGAGAGCCTGGGTGAAGCTGTTTGGCGTTGACAGCCACATACAGACACAAATCTGATGGGCGAAGAGTGGTTCAGTGGGGCAGGGTCAGTGCTTGAGCTGCCCCCAGCAAACCCCTGGCCAAAACCCTGCTCTCGGTCTCCAGTGTGCCCCAGCCAGGATCGAAGTGTCCCAACAACAGGGAGGTGTGAAAAGTGTTGAGGATGTCTGGAAGGGACATTATCTTTGCTGATGCAGGCGGCAAAGCTCCCCCACCAGCAGCCCACAGCAGCCAGAGCATCGTGACCATCCTCCCCCCAACTCCGGCTGTCAGCCTTCCGCCGGTGGCAGGGCAGGTGCCCAGTGGCTCTTGGCTGAAGGGTCACTCCTGAAGCTCAGGACCTTGGTCCTGCTGTGCATCCCATGCACTCGATAGGAGACCTGAAGCCAGAGCATCCCGCAGGTCTGTTCTGCCTGATGGGCACTTCTGTATCACCCAACTCCCGTCCTTGGGGTACTTTTACTGGAATTGACACCAAGCCGCTTGTGCCCGCAGCAGGCAGAGGCACTTGCCTGCATTTTGTCTGCTGGTCCCGGCTGGCAAGAGGAGGCTGAAACCTGGCCTCCTCAGCTGCTTGTGGCCCTCCCATGGCCCACAGTGTCAGGGAGCCATGGCAGGCATGCCTGGCGCACCACGCGGCGTTTCTGCAGGCGAGGAGGCCTTTGAGAGGCCAGGATAATGGCTAATAGTGCTGTTTTCCTCTGCTCTGCTTTCCTTCAAGTGAATTACCAGGGTCTTGCTGGGAATTATCCTGCCATTACCCAGCGCTCTGGGGAGCTGCCAGTGATTTACTTAACAGCAAACAACACAAAGAACCGCACATGGCGGGAGCTACGCAGCCAAACAAGCTGGGGAACGTGCAAGTGGAAGAAAAATGCTGTAACAGCAGCTGGGGTGCAGGGATCCATCCGGGGCTGCTGGCCAGAGATGGGCACGAGGATGTCCCCAAGAGCCACGCTCTGTTTGCACATGGAGAAACGGAGCTGTTCTCCTCCGAGGGCAGATTTGGTCCATGGTGTTGCTGAGTGTGATGGGAATATCACAGGGTGGTGGCCCCGCGGTGCTGGGTCCAGCTGGCCAGGGAGGAGCCCAGGTCTGCGGCATGGGAGGAAAATCCAGTCCTCCCTGCTCCTGGAGAGCTGTGGGACTTGGGAATGGTTGGAAGGCTGCACGCTGGTCGGCAGCGGAGCTGGGGCTGCCCCCTGCTCTCACACTGAGACCCATCCAGTGACTGCACAGGGGGTCCAGCAGGGATGAAGAGCCCTCATCCCTGCTCATTGCCTCTTAGCACCTTCCAGACTTTGTCCTTGTCCTTTACTGTCCCGTGGGTGAGCACAGCCCTTGGACACCTGTGGCCTGCCTTGTCCCAGCCATACCACTGGCTGTGACAGCCTCTGCACAGGGGGACCACCATGGTGTGAGTCTGCCCAGGGCTGCTCCCTCCAGGAACACAAAAGGGTGCAGACACCCCTGCAGACACATGCCACCCATGTGCGTCCCCACCACCTGTGCTGGATCCACCCCACAGGCTCTCACGCTCGCCATGTCAGCTCTCTCTTTGCACAGGCTGTCCCTGCATAGCCACTGCACACCCCCAAACCCCCCAGACCCACACGGACCCCCTTGTCCTCCCGCCGCGTGCCCGCTCCCGCACAGGTCTGCACACACACGCTCTCCTCTTGACACTTTACAGGCGCCGGGCGAAGGAGGGGCTGCGTCGAGTGCTAGAAAGTTGTTCCTACTCTGTGCTGGGAGCAACCACATTACTCACGAGTCCCTTTTTAGTGCGGGTATGTGTTTCCCCCCTTCCATCTCCAGTCCATTAGCTACTATGGAAACAACATGTCATTGCCCAGAGGTGGAGTTCAGCCACAGCCAAAACAGCCGCGGATAAATTCCAGCACCCAAATTCACATCCTGGGGCAAAGCCCACACAGCTTAGCCGGGGAACGGGAGCGGAGTCCCAGCTGTGCTAAGGAAGCAGATCCGGTGGGGACCCCGTTGTCCCTGCCGGGTTGGAAACAGCATGGCTGGGGAAGGCCGAGGTGATTTACTCTTCCGGAGCCCGACCGAGGGCGTGCAAGTGGCATGGAGATAAACAGCAGATCTGCAGGGGCTCGGCCGCCTCATTTCCGCTCCGTCCTGCAGCGCCCACTGATCTGCTGGGGGCGGCCACTGCGGCCGGGGGGGGGCCATGCGGGGACCCTGCTACCCCCGGCATGGGCAGAGCTTGTTCGACCCGGGGGCGTCTGGCACAAGGTGGAAGTGGAAGGGCGTAGCATCCCTTGAATTCATCCCTACAGGCTGACCTCCAAGCACTCGGAACCATCCTGCTCCCCTGCCTCCCCGCCCCGTCCCCTCCTCCCGATGGGTTTTTGGATGCCAAAGCCTGCCTGGCTTGTGCACGTGGGGTGCGGAGTCCCTGCTGCTGTGGCCTTGGGAAGGTTTGTCCCCTGGGGGGACGGCACATGTCAGAGGTGATAGGGTGAGGGCTGCACCGGGTTCAGCACATGCTGAGCAGTCTCGTCCCCCAGCAGTGCCTTTCTGTCCTGCTTGCTCCTGGCTCCCCCATGTCCTTTCACAGCAGACACCCGTCGCAGCTCTCAGCTGCAGATTTTGGCTGTCATGAGGTGTCCAGCCCGAGAAATTTGTGTGTCCCACCCAGGCCCCCATTGCAGGGGGACAAAGAGGCACTGGTCCCTGTTGCACCAGGGTAGCTGAGGTGCCTGCCTGAGCCCAGCTGCTGGGTCCTGCAGGTGAGCAGTGGAGAGGGGAGCACTGCGGGGTGACCAAACCATGTCCCTGTACCCTGAATCACCTGGATCTGGGGAGGGACCATCAGTGTCCCAACGCCTGCCTGGCTCCCTGCATGAGAAGCCATCTCCATGGCGGGGCAGGAGCTGTAGGGACTCAATGGAGTCACCGTTGAGCATGGCTGCTCCTTGCCATATCTCCTAGGGACCCTGGGGAGAAGAAGGGCAGGCAGGGATGGTGACACATCCTGCCTAGAGGCTTTCCTAGCAAGGGTGAGTCCTGGACCCTGTTTGCCCTGGCAGATGGAAAATGCTGGAGATAGGAAGCAAAGCCCTTGGAAGGAGGAACTTTCCTTGGTGGCAGCCAGCAGTCCGTGATGGGGCTGTCCCACCCAGCGCTGGGGCTGCCTGTGGGCACCCTCCCAGCCTGGGAGGAGACTGCCCAGGAAGTGCCATGTCCCACCCCAGTGGCTTTGCCACCCTGCAGTGCCAGCACCTGGGGACAGTAGTGTCACATAGGGTAGGGAAGAACTACCCCAGCGCCTCCGACAGCTCATCCAGAGATGGGCACTGGAGCCAGCTCTGGCCCTAGCTCCAACCCCCACTCCCTTCTCCAGCTTCTCCAGGAGATGGAGCAGGAAAACCTGTTAGTCCCCAGGGCAGCCTGGGAGTGATACACTGGCTTCCGAGTTGGAGCAGTGACCTGTGTAAGTGCCTGCCTGGATCGGGGCCAGCGAGAGCAAACTCTGGCCATGAGGCTCCCTCAGAGGAGAGAGGGAGAGTCCGGAGGTGACCAGGGATGCCTTTCCAAAGCAGGCAGAGAAATTGCCCATCAGCAAGGCTTCTCTGCAAAGACGCAAGCACCATCTCTGAGAAATAATGGAACAAATGTTGAGAGGAGGAAAAAAAATAATGCAGGTTTCTAGAGCAGGGATTTTCAACCTGTTCTGCTTTGCTGATCTCCAAAAATATCCCACCAGAGACACAAGTTCCTTTATAGCAAACCCACACCACCTGGCAAGACGCTTGCTGGCCGCAGTTACCCTTCCTTAAAAGCAGTCCACGGAGCCACGGGGATCCCCCAGCCACGAAAGCTGCAGCTCTTGAGAGCGCTGGAAACATATAACCAGCCAGGCTGGTTTACCCACATGGAGCCCTGTGGAGTGGATTGCAGCCCCAAAACTCCAGGCCAGACAGGGCACGGGCCTTTCAGGAACCATGCTGGCCCCGCATCCACTAAGGAAGGGGCAGGAGGGCACCCAGTGAAGCTGTGAGGAGCTGAGGTGCACCCCCAGGGATGAGCAGCACTGGGGAAACTGCAGATTTGAAACCATGGTTCGGCTGTGGTGCTCAGTGTGGATTCTCTTGAGACTAATAAAAGGCCTGAGTTTGCAGTGGCCATTCTCTTGGAGGGGTGCTAGTGAGTGTCCCCCGTCTGCTTAGACACTTGCTTCCAGGACACTTGCAAGAAGATCTGGGATCTCCTCCTCACCCCCCATCAAATTTGTTTAAAATTAGTCCCATGGGTTTGCAACAATTAGAAGGGAACGGGCAGCAAAAATGGGAGGAAGGCTCCCTTGCTTTGGAAACCAATGTGGAAAGTAGCTAGAAAAAATGCGGGGGCATGTGGGAGAGTGGAAAGGAGAGACGAAGTAGGAAGAGAGTGGTGCTGCTCCTAAGAAAGGAGGTTGAAATATGTCCAAAATCCTGTGTATCACAGGTCTCTCCTGAAGTAGGATGCCTGAGCATCCTGGCCTAGCAGGGGACAACGCTGAGATACAGATTGGTCCCAATGTCCCAAATCATGTCCTTGTCATGGATCTGAGAAACAGCACCCAAGAAAATCCCTTCCAGGCAGGGATCTTCCCTGTGTTCCCATCCTGGGATTAGGGGTGTGAACACAGCCCCCATCAGCTCTGCAGCTGAGCTGTGTGACACATGGGACACCCACCCATCTGTGACCCCAAGGGCACAGCATTTCCCCCCATATCCCCTTTGCCTCTGCACTTTGTCACTCTGATGTAAGGAGCATCCTTATAACACACCTCAGATCAGACAGGCCTCCCTCCTCTCAAATCTGCACAGCCATGAGATGAGTTGGCCAAATGATTTGCTTTAAAATCAACCGCCCTCTAAAAAACCCCAACCCGGCAGGATTTGTTTTCAGCCCGATCCATTCCCTAACCTGACTCTTGTTGCACAAGGAGGGATGCCTCACCGGGCAGGGCTGGAGGGATCCTTTTGGCAGCAGCACAGATTTCGATCAGCTTGAAGCAATCGTGAAACTGCAGCCTGAACTTCCAGTGACTCACCCAGCGAAGGGAAACTTCCTGGCTTGTGTGTTCGAGCATTTCTGGAAAAACTGCTATATTTGGCATAGAAAATAGGAAGGATTCCTCCGGCCGCTTGAAATGGGAGCAGCAGAAATGACTCAATGGGCAGTTTAAGAGCGACGAAGAAGGGTGCTCTCTAAATTATTCATTGCGATTCTCCACGCTGTGTGTTTTGCCCACAACAGGCTTAACGGTGTCTGCACACAGGATGGTCCAGGCTCCTCCAGGAAGATGCGTGATTTATTGCTCCGACAGCAACCCCGCCAATGCACATTGGCTGTGTGTTATTGACTACGGACATTATGGGCTGCTTCCCATCTGTTTACCAACAAATACTGCTCCTAAAGGTATGGCATTGTGCTTATCGCTACACGTTGACCCAGCGTGAAAAATCTGCCAATTTTTATTTTCATGACATCAGTAGCTAGAAATGCTTTTCTTGCCAGCTTCAAACACTTTCAACTGTTTCATCTAGTACACTGGGAAAAAAAAATGAAGAAACCGCTCTTCTGCAAATTACTGAAGTTGGCAAAGGGGGGGCTATTTCTGAGGATGTGAAATGGATTCTTCTTCTCTCTTCTTTTTTTTTTTCCTCCCCCTAATACTTGTCCAAATGGTTATTGAAATAGCTTGTTCATTAAACTCCTGAGACGGTAAATGAAAATGTTCATTTTCAGATCATAACAGCATCACCTAAAAGAAAAAAAGATGTGAATAAATCCCAGGAAAGAAAAATATCAATAACTTTTCATGAAAAATCTGTTAAAAAGAGAGAGAGGGCAGCAAACATTTTCCATTGGGTGAAATGCCAACCAGCTCCTGGTTAGCATATATTAAATTAAATATTTAATTTGGTCATGCGCTGCTTTTATTGGCGGATTAAATATCGACAAATATGTCTAGCGCAAGGAGATGCTTCGCGCTGCAGCCTGACAAATCCCGTGGCAGCTCTGCATCAGCGCTTTGGGTGGGGAAACCTCATCTTCCTACCACCACTGAGACCCTGCAAGGCTGATGCCCGGGATCCACATGGCCACGGCCATTGCATGGGGGCTACCCCTCTCGCCTTGTGACCCCCCGATGCCTGGCGTGGCTGTGCCAGCAGGGAGCGACTGGCCTTTCTCTCCCAATGCTCAGGGAGCAGGAAGGGGGCCATGGGGCAGCGACCTTCTCCCAGCTGCTGAGGCTTTGGAGCCAAGGGACTTCCAGAGCAGGGAGCAGGACCATTGGATCTAATTCCATCCGATTTCTATGCTGAATTTATCCAGTTGCTTTTCTCCTATAAATTTTAAAGCCATTCTCCAGGCTCCCACAGCAAGGAGGCCGCAGCTACGGCAGAAAAGCTATCCCTTTCACTGGTGTGGAGCTTGCTGCTTTCTGGTGGCCCCACGCTCTTGTACAGGGAAGAGCTGGGCACCCACCTTGATTTCGCAGGCTTTTTTGCCTCCTCCCTGCTCAGCCCGCTCTTTCCGAGGGCGCTGCTCAGTGGGAACCATCCCATGCAGGAGGGTTTCAGCCACCTTTCTCCCCAGCTCCTCCCCTCCTGGCTGGAAGATGGCCAGTCCCTCCAGCACTCCAGCAGCCGGGGAGCGAGCTGGGAGGCGAGGCAAGAGGAGGAGCACTCCCACCCCCGGCATCCCACATCTTCAGGCCGCGAGAAGCCCCAGGATGGAGTGAGACATGTTGGCATTGTATCAGAGAGAAGGGGCTTGTCCAGCGGTCTGCTTTGCCTCTTGAATGCTGTCCTTGGAGATTCAGTAGCTGCTCGAGACTTCTGGCCCATCAATTATTTAATTCCCTCCAGCCATGTGGTCTTCAGCCCCGAGCGCTCATCTCCTGTGAACGCACAAACCTGCGTGTGGGGGGAGTGGGGTTGGGCAGGGGGATGCAGAGGCGGGGCTGAGCAGAGGACCCTCCAGGAAGCAACGCAGAGGCTGGGGGGGACAAGTCCCACCAGCCGAAGCACTGAGCTGAGCTTCAGCCAGCATCTTGCCCAGTCGCACGTCGGCCGGAGGCGTGGTTTCTTCTTCCGATCTCCTGGGATAACCACGAGCAAATCACCTCCCTGCTCCATGCCTTGCTTTCCCCACCTGTAAAATGGGGCCAAAGATTTCACAACCAGTGTGTGCTTCGGTGGCATCCACCGCCCGCTGCAGCAGTGCACAAACGTGTGTGCGAGATGGTGTTTTGCAATAAAACAAGAGTGTGGCTCTCGCCCCTGTTCGGAGGGGCTACACCACCGTGGATGTGTCTTTAGTGGGTTGCTGGTCCCTGTTTGCTGCGCTGTCCGTGATGTCTTGAGCTAAAGCAGAACGGCATGGCATGGCACAGCACGGCATGGCGGGCACTGCCGGGTAGGCAGGACAAGCCGCGACACGCGGGCAGGCTGGCGGCTGGAGCCGGGTAGGTGTGTCACTGTTACCCAATAAATAACTCAAGCCCTACAGCAGCCCATTGTAATTACAGGGGCCCCGCGCAGATTGAAAACGAAGAAGAAGGAGGAAAAAAAGGAAATCAAGGTTCAGTCTTCCCCAGGAGGTAGCGCTCCACGGGGGAAGCAATAGAGGGGAGCGGTGATTTATATCTCTCCAGAGGAATTCTCCTTTCCAGGGCCGCCCCAGGCGCCGAACTGCCGCCAGGTTCAGCCGAGTTTCTCATCTGAATATGCATGAGCCAGTAATTAATTCTCTCTGATACTGATCCAGATTTGGGGTTGGTTTTGTGAGTGTGTGCGTGTGCGTTGTGTGTCTGTCTTCTCCCAGGTGTGCCAGCGCGGCAAGGAGGGACGAGACGAAGGAGCGGTGGCTCTCCACGCGTTTGTCCCCACAGAATGACGTCCATCGGCGCCCCATGGCCAGCTTGGGGCAGGAGGGTGGCCCCGGTTGTGTGAGGATCCCCGTGGGGCGGCTCTGGGGGGTATCTTGCCGGGGACAGCAGGAGGAATGGGGTTGGAGAGCAGGACATGATCGGGGTTGTGTGCCCAGGACTGGCCACGCCACGCAGCAATCCTTGCCCCAACACGCACCCAGCCTTGGGCACCTGCAGGGGGCTGTTCTCCCTCCTCCCGAGGACATTGCAAAGACCTCGTGTTTGCAAAGCGCTGGGAGAGGCAGGGAGGGAAGAGAATCTGGCCTCGCCTCCTCCCTCCCACCTTCCTCTCTCTCTCTCTCTCCTTTTAAATCTCTTCCGTGCATCACTTCTAGCAGTGGGACGGGAGCCCCGAGGAGCGAAACCACGTCTCTGGCCCAAGGCCCAGGCCCGGGGCAGGGTGTGGGTGTGTGCAATCTCTGTGTGATAGGCTCTTGTCCTGAGTCTGATCCATGGTGTTGTTCACTCGGGCTGGTAGTCACAACCAGCCTTCAAACCGGGGGAAAAAACGGAAAACTGACTGAAAGAGAGAAACAACTGTTTTCCAGTTTCACCAAGCCCACGCCCCGGGGCACAGGTCTCTTCCCCCTGCCTGCAGGGCAGGTTGCCCCGATGCCCTCCTCACCCTTCGCTTGAGAGAAAGGCAATAATCAGCTTTGCTGCCTTTAAACCCGTCTGTGGGGCCCCGGCAGCCTGCCAGGCATGAGCTGGGGTCGTCCTGGCACGTAGTTGGGGAAGAACAGGGATCTGAGTGCCAGCTCCTGGGCCATGGCATCACCGGTGCTGGCCCTCGGCACACAGGGAGGTGATGTTGGCTCCCATCCTGCTGTTGTGGTCCCCCTGGAAAAGCCAGCATCCCAAACTGGAGGCTTCCCTTGTCCCCCCATTGTCCCAACCCTCCCTGTAAGCAGGAGCAGGATTAGCAGCAGCGCTGGGGTGTATTGCTGCCATCAACCTGGCCCTGGCTCCTGCCAGCACTCAGCCAAAGGAGGCAGAAAAGGGTGCTCCCTTGCCACCGCCTCCTGGCCAGCCAGGGTTGTGGCTTCCTGGAGCTGTGGAGAAACCAGCGAGCATCTTAGGCATCAAGGGACCATGGTGTCATTGCCTGCTGGGGTCAGGGGACTTGGAGAGGTCACTCTCCCTTTCCCATATCCTTCTGTCATGGGGGATAACCCCCCTTAGAAAGCTGTCCTCACCCCAGGGCTCTGCTTGGAGGCCCGAGGGGGATGGTGGTGGGACAGTGCCATGTCCTGCGCACCACGTTCCGCTCTGGGTGCCAGATTCCCTACACCCCTCTGAGGGATCCCTGTGAACGTCTCTGGGCTCGGTGAGCAGCGGGCTGGGAAAGGTCGGTGAGTCAGAGCCCTGTTTTGCAAGGCAGGGGCCAGAACGCGTGTCGGAGCAGGGATGGCCGTGAGCTGAAATGTGGGGCCCGCCTGGGCCTTTTGCAATCCTCTGGGGAAAGGCGAAGTCGGTGTCTCTATCCCTTAATTAACGCACGCCACAGGGACCTGCTCCCTCCTGATTATGTGGTTTGTGGGGATGGATGGAGGAGCAGCAGCCCGGGACATGGGGAGGAGGGTGGCCTCGTTGGCTCTTCCCGGGGTGGTGCTCTCTCCAAGCACAGTCTCTGCCTCCTGCGGCGAGGTCTCACCCTTGGCCCCATGATCTCACAAAGACGCTTTTTGGACCCATGAGCCATCCCCAGTGCTCTATGCACCTCTGCTCCCCTCTGTGAGCACACATAAAGCTCCCTCCCACTTCCCCATCACCCTCCAGCCCCTCCAGCAGTGCTCCTTCCAGGCCACACACAGCAAACGTCCACGAAGCCATGGCCCCCTCGTGCAACCCTTGCCCATCGAGGAACAGAAGGTGACACAGCCAGGATGTCATCTCTGCTGGCTTCACGTCCCGCATCACCAGCCTGACCTAGAAACACTACCATGTCTCGTGCGCTGGAGCCCGGGGATGCTGCAGGCTCATCCCTCTGTTTTTTCCAGAGCGGCTGAGTGACAGTTGCCCCTCCCCTGCCTCTCCGAAGAGCGTAATGAGAATTTCCTCCGAGGAGCAGCTTGCCGCGATGAAATAATCACCCGAGCAGCAGGATCTTCACCAGGGATTAGAGAGGCTGCTACTTGCTGAGCTAGGGAAACAGCCAACGAGGAGGGAAAACTCCTACCACCTCCTCCGGCACCTCAGCTCCTTTTGCCAAAGTGATCGCCGGCCGCAGACAGAGCGAGGTCCCAGCCAGAGCTCAGCCCTGGAAACTTCTGTCCCCGATGCTCAGGCACTTTTTGCAAAGTCCCCTTCCACCTTCCTCCTCCTCTCGCTGCTCCCTGCAGAGCTGCTCCCCAGTCCTGGCCGGCGGGAGGGGTGGAGAAGAGGTAAAGCAGCAGCTGCCTTTTACAGGCAACAGGTTTTTTTTTTGTCGTTGTTTCTTTTTGGACTGCTGAGGCACAAAATGCCGAGCAGAGTCTGTTTCTTCTCTCCGCCTTACGCGCAGAGGCACTCACCAGCCGGGTTATCCCGCTGCATGGAGGGACGGCGGCAAGGGCTATACATGGATTTCCGACGCAGAGTGGTTTAAGGCAGTTTTGCTTCCACTCCAGGCTCGGTTGTTTTTCTTTCTTTCTCCCCCCTCTCTCTCCCTCTGTCTTCTGTGGGATCCTGGTGTGACCATCCCTTGAGGATTCCTGATTTTCTTCCCTAAATATCCCACGTCTTTTTTTTTTTTTTTTCTCTTTTTTTTAACTGTTTGTGAAACGTGGGAACCCCAAGCCCAAAGGCACATCCCTGGTGCGAGGAGAAGGCGCACGTTAAAGCCAAGTTCTAGCAGAAGTGCTTTATTTTAGGGCTGGGCTTGGGTGGTTGGCTTTTTTTTTTTCTCTTTCCTCTTTCGGACGCTTTTAGAGACTCACCGTCCGCCAGCCCCCGGCTCGGCTGTAGCAGAGGGCGCTCCTGCCTCCAGCCCTGCTACCAACCTGCCCCAAACCCACACTTGAGTGCCATCCCTGGGAACAGACAGCAGCTGTCCTTGTCTCCATCACACCAAGCGAGAGGCGTACCCAGCAGCGACCAGAAATCACGGTTTCCACAGCCCTGTCCTTCCCTGCCGCCCCCCCTGCCCCGTCTCCGAGCATGTGGAGAGGCTCTTGCCCAGCCCCAACGCCAGGTCAGAGCGGGACATCCAACGTGAGAAATTCATTGTCCCCAAAAGGCCCCTCCTGACTGAACACCAGGCACCTGAAAGCCATGAGCAGGGCACAGAGAGCGGGCCTGATGCAAAGCCAAGAGTTTCCCGTGCTAGGGCTCGCAGCCGGTGAGATGGCCCCCGAGGCCAAGGGACAGCAGGGGCAAGGGACGGCCAGTCCTGACAGAAGGTCGGTCAGAGGGTCTTTAGACGACATGAGGTCTCAGCTTCCACCATGCTTCCCGCTCCCGCCACAGTCCCGGCCCGGCCCCCCCCGCCATGATCATCACCTCAGGGCTGCTCCCACGCGGGGCAGGACACCCACGCCAAGGAGAAAAACGCTCCATGGCACGACCAGGCATGGACCAGCCTGTTTGTGACGCTACTATGTTTTGTGTGAGGCACATTTTGCGCTGGAAACGGCACCCTGTGGCCTCGGCGCCCAGCTGCCAGGCGCATGTGGGGACGGTGTGAGGGAGCCGGCGCCATGATGCATTCTGCGACGCCGGGTGCCAGGCAGTGCAGGGGCTGCCGTGGCTCCTCCACAGCTCTCCTGAAGATGTTAGGGGGGCAGCCCGGCTCGCAGCAGCCGGGAAAAGCCCACCCTCAGCCCCCGGCAGCCCCCCCCGGAGGGTCGCGCCCCTGCAGGGTGCCCCGGACCCCTAAGCGGGCAGCCCCAGCTCCGTTCCAGCGCTTCCCTCTGCGCCCGCTCCGGGTTTTCAAACCCACCCCACTTTCGACAGACAGGCACTTCAGCCAATAAGAAGCCGCAAAGCGTCAGAACAGCGTTCGCTCGGCGCTGCCGGCCAATCCGCATCGCTCGATCCCTATATCCCGCCCTCCGAGGACAGGCTCTGCCTCGGCCCGGCGGCCATCTTGAGTGTGGCAGAGGTGCCGCTCCGTCTGAGGGTGCCTCTCNGAGGGTGCCTCTCCTCGCCTCCTCCTCCCTTCCTTCGCGTTTTTCGCACCGGGGGGCGCTTACGAACGGCACTGCCTCGCCCGCGGGGCCGTTGTGGGCCGCGGAGCGGCTCCAGCTGTATGTCAAAACCGTGTGGTTGCCCGACGAAGTGCTCTCGGCGCCATCTTGAGTGTGGCAGAGCCCCCTCGCTCGCCGCGCTGGTGCCCCGTTACCCCTCGGTGGCGGCGGGGGTAGG
>VWZL01001229.1:1026-29689 GCA_013396915.1 Stercorarius parasiticus | reverse complement strand
TATATATATATATATTTATATATATAATATATTATCAACCCAAACTGAGTGGAGGCGGGAACGGCAGCTAGATCTTCTGCTGCGGAGAGAGAGTAAGAGACATTAGCATGTCCAGAGAGCGAGGGAGCAGTGGAGACACGATCATGGCCCTGATGGATCAGGCAGTGATTGCAGGCAGCAGTGATCAGAGCAGAATTTGGCTGGCCAAAGCACCCCTAACAGCGCAGCAGGATGTGTCACCGCTGTTCAGATTGGGCAGGACACTGCGGGACATACCGACATGGGGGAAAACGCGGCAGCATCCTCCTCCGCCTCCTCTACCTCAGGCTGCGATTCCTGCCCCTCCTCCTGCTGCGGACACACTGCGGGGGCCCAGTTCTCCCCTCCTCCTGCCAGCCAGGACAGTGATGTGTCGCCTGCACCCCGGTCCCGCTCACTCTTCCCTCATTAGGAAGAGCTGCTTACCATCAACGGCGCTGCCTTCAATGGCTCCATATCTCCAAGGTCACCAGATCGGTCCAGTGTCCTGCTGTGGTCCCTCTCATTGAGTGTGGAATAGTTGTCTGGAGCAGGAGAGGGGACAGTCAGTCACGTCACCTCCGCAGAGGCAGCATCATCCCCATAGGAGATGCGAGCTCTGCCCCCTCCCAGCAAGATGCCCCCCCTTCCAGTCCATCTCCTACCTGGTCCCATGTTGCTCATCTGGATCTCCTCCCGGGAGGATTTCTTGTCTACAAGCATGGGAGAACAGCAGATCAGACACAGCCCCTGCAGCCACGAGCAGCAGAGGAACCACCGCCTGCCCCAGCTAGAGGAGCCCAGACCCAGCTGCAGCACTGTTGACCTACAGGACCTATGTTAACTACATGCATCATTTCTAGCCCTGAAAAGCCATCCCAAGCCCAAATCGATGGCTTTGCGTGCGCAGCTGTGGCTGCCAAGAAAGCCAGGGCTGAAGAGCAGGGAGGGGACAAACGCCAGCTGTTCTGGGCACCCACAAGGCAGAAGGATGACAGTGGGGACAGGCTGAAGGGAAGGCTCATACCTGTTTTTTGGTTCCTGTCGATGAGAGGCAAGGTGCTGTCATCAAACGAGTTGCCCCCCTGGGTCCGAGAGGCATTGCTCAGGTTCACCTGGAGTGTCAGACAGCAACCACTCACACCCTGGCCCAAATGCTCCTTCACCATCAGCACATCCCACCCCTCCAGCCCCCAACACGGATGGACCCAGGAACCCTCCCACAGCCCTCGAACAAGGGCCCTGAAGCAACCAGAGGGTGCTCCAGCCCATGGCTGCACCCGCATCAAAGAGAGGGGGTGGCCTGCCTGGACTGGGCTGGGGCAGCACCCAGCCCTTAAGAAGCAAGGACAGTCCCAGCTTTTGGGAAAGAAACTGAGCCCTGGAAAACCTTGTTCTTCAGCACTGCCACAGCGGCTTTTAGTGCTGCAAGCTTTCATGCCTGCAGATCTGCACACTTACATGTGGGACACAGGGCTTAAAGCTTTTACAGAGCGTTTCTTCCTTAGTAGAGGCTTCTTGCTGGCCATCCGCCGAGAAATGGCAGAGGGGACACCTTCCAGGGTCTCCAATCCCACCAGCAAGGTAAGAGCTGAAATCCAGTACTGCTGAGCTCCAGGAACACCCTTCTCCCTGCTGCAGGGCCCTACCTACTGCCCCAGCCACAACAGAGCATCCCCCTTCCCATACCTGGAAATCTGACTTCTTCCAGCCTTCCTTCTCCAGGGGCTTCCGCAGCTCTTTATATCCCCAGACTGTCTGCAAGACGAGGGCAGCTGCTCGGACTTCTCTCTCTGAGCGGTTCCTAGAAATAGGCGAAGGATGAGATGTTTGGAAATACCCATAGCCTCGAGGAAGCTCCTAGAGAAGCCCCTCTCTGCCTCTTGCATTGTCCTTCCAGCAGAGCCTACCCAGATTTGTTGATCAGCACCAACTTCTCAATCCCCTGCGTTTCCCGCAGCTTCTTGGCAGCCTCTAGATTGTCTACAATTACTTCATTGATAGTGTTGAGGATTGACACCACTGTGTCCTCAGAGAGGTTTTTGGCTGGGGTCTGCTGGCCTCCAGGCAGGTTCTTCACTAGGTTGGGAATGGCATGTTTACCTGGGAAGGGGAAAGAGCTGGGCATGAGCAAGCGAGGAAGAGGACTGCAAGGGAAAAGAAATCACTGCAGAAAGATCAGCGGCGGGTGAGAAATTTGATGTCCCTCTCAGTGGAGCTCAGCACGCGCCACTCCAGGAGAGAAGCAGCAGACAGATACCAGGCTGGTGCCACGCCCACACACACTCTCTCAGCTTCCAAGATCAGGAGGAAGTTCCTGCCTAACCCGGATGGATACGGACAACGCGATGTCCTCTCTCGCGCAGCACTCACCTATCAGCTCTTTGTTACGCAAGTCGACAGCCAGGTTGCGCAGGGCTCCGGACGCCGCTTTCACCACTCGCTCGCTGTCGTGGGTGAGGAGGTCAGCGATGGCGGAGAGTCCCTTCTCCTGGCGCAGCGCCGAGCGGATGTACCGGCCATACTGCAGGGAGAGGCAGAGCACCACCGTGTGACCTGGGCAGGCACAGTCTCTCCCGCTCCTGGGGACACCACCGGAGCCTTGCCACCCACCCTCATCCTGGGAGCTGAGGGTCCTGGCTCCACCCACAGCGAGACCAGACTGCAAAGGTCCCACTGCTGTCCCAAAGCCACCCTGCAGACCAGGCAAGCAAGATTTCCCAGATAGTCTTTCCATAGACACCAAGAGAACGCAGCCCCAAACCTTCATCTCCAGCCCACAGAAAGGAGGGAATGGCAGGGAGCCGGCTGCAAGGAGGGACACAGACAGGCAGCCCCTGGGGAGACACAGCTGGCAGGAAGCACAGAGCCCTTCACAGCACAGGAGAGACCTGGTCCACACCTGAGCTGTGCTGCTGAATGGTATCTTCTCGGGCATAAGCCAGGCACAAAGTGAACAGCCTAAAACGGCAGAGCCTTGGCCATCTACAGCTCTGCTGGTACCCCAGGGGTGATGGTCCCTCCTCCCCAAGGCCCCCTTCCCTGCAACACAGATGAACGTGGACACCGCCAGCTCCACAAAACACTCACCGTCCAGCTGCCAGCACACAGGTTCTGAATGGCTCCTGCTGAAGCCTCTAGGATGGCTGGAGTCTTGCTTTCCTTTAGAAGGGAGATGTATATCCGGACCACTTCTGGCTGGAAGAGGAGCTCGTAGCCTGCCAGAAGAACACAGGTAGGAAGGACTTACTCAAGTGCTCTGCTAGCATCTGACTCAAAGGAGCACTGCTGGGCAGACAAGGCTGGAAGCTTTCACCCAGGCTCACTACTTCCTGGAGGCTGGATCCTTGGTACAAAGGGGGCCAGGCTCCCCCACAGTACCAGGAACCCCAGCTCCAGCCCTGATCAAGGTTGCCATGGCTGCTGCCTGCAGGCCCCAACACACTGCTGCAACTCAGGAGAGGTTTGGGCTGAGCCACAGCAGTGCTGGATCAGCAAGGAGACCTCAGCTTCAGTACAACACCCGGCTGAGAAGTACCAAACCCAGGCAAGGGCACATGGTGGGGCAGCAAACCTGGCAGCTGGGTGCTGTGGTACGAAAAGCCTCAGCTCGAGTGGCCACCAACACCACGTTGAAGAAGCTTGGGTTCAGTTCACCCTCAGAAACTGAACCAGGTCTCCAGCTCTCTGCTACGCTAGCAAGTGGACAGGGATCAGGCCTTCAAGTATTAACTCTTTTCCACAGAAATACACCTCCAGAAGTGATTTCTAAAGCAGCGGTGAGACTGCAGTTTAGAGGTGCAAGGCCAGGCTTTCCATCTTGTTCTCTGTCCTCAGCTGTGGTGAGGGATGTCTCCAGCCCCCAAAGCAGATGGCTCCTCAAAGTTCCACCAGAGATGGGTGCTGACTCTTCTCCCACAGTCCAGGTCAGCCTGAGGAGCCACGATTGCATATTTGAGCTGCTCACAAGGTCAGGTCTGTCCTAAGTTTCCTTGCGATTCTCCTAGCTTGACTCTTCATACCCCTGGGAGCACCAGGGTCCTTCAGGAACCACAGGTGTTTTGTGGCAGAAGGAACTGACTCGAGCCCTGGGCTAATGCCCACTGCTTGGCCAGCCAGGGAAGGGCATGACTCACAGCCCTCTAGACAGCAAGACACTTGTCCCAGAGGCTTCTTGGAATGACCCTTCCTCATGCTGGAGAACACTTTAAGGCAAGGGGTTTTGGCTTTAAATCCCACCTGTTCTTCACACCCAGGAGAGAAAAGCAGGCAAGAGGGCAGTTGTGCTAAGAAAAGGCCACCATAGAGGGCTACCCGTCCTAGGGCTGTGTCACTATGCTGTCCCTCAGTCCCTAGGTCAACAGGGCCCTCTGCAGCTCCAGGAAGCCTGTCCTGAGGGTGCGCTGAACTCCTCCAAACACAACAAGCATCCTCACAACCGTCTGTGGCACCGCTAGTGTTTTAACAGCCGCCTGGGCAGCCAGAAACATACCTGCTCCAAACCAAACCTCTGTCCATTTCAGAAGCTCACTCCAATGGGAGATCAACTCCACCCACTCCTCTCCTGGACTGCGTGTGGAGCAGCAGCCCTGCACACCCAAGCCTTGCACAAACGCACCCAGGAACGTACCTTTGGCTGGAGTTGTTCTTTTGGGAAAATCCACTGTATCAGCACCGGGGTCTTCTGGGACCTTTTTACCTTCAAAGGGCAAGCAGAGCAGTGTAAGACACCTCCTCTCCCCACCCATCTCAGCCCAACAGCTCTTTGCCACTTGCCACAAGAACAAGCCCAGAGGTGAGCTGAAGCTAAGCTACCAGCATGTCCCAGGAGGGGATGTCAAGGGCATTAGCCACACTGCAGGCAGTATGTGCCCAGCTGGGAGGGAACAAAGAGAGCTAGAGAAAGTACCCAATCAAACCATGGAAAAATTAAAACCAAGAGCACACTCACCTCTGGAGAACCATTCGTCTATTGGCGAAGCGGAGAGAAGGACAGGAGAGAGGGGAGGCAGGAGGAGAGAAGTGCCGACAGCATCATGGGGCAGATCATTTGGCAAGAAAGCAAAGGGAAGGGACAACACAGGAGAAAAGGGAAGGCGTGGAGTTAGTGGACATCTATCCATCAGCATCCCACCACCACAGAAACCCACCATTAGCTTGTGTCAAATGCTTTGGGTAAGGCAAGCAGTAGCTCCCAAAGCCAGGGGAGGCATGGACCACTGCCTCTCCAGAGAAAGCTGCAGTTTAGCCTTCACACAAGAGATGCCAGAAGAGGAGTACAGAGACCTCAGACCACCCTCAAGCTCCACTGTAGCAGATCTGTCCTTATCCCACCTCCCTCCACACTGCTGCCACCCAACGAACCTTTGCCCTTCTTGGCACCAAAGCAGCTCGCAGCATGGGGCCCAGCGTTGTTGGCAGGGGCAAGAGGTGTCTCCTGGTAGCGCTCGGCATGGGGGATCTCACGGTGGACTTGGTAGGACAAGTTTCTCAGCAGGCACACACAGTTCTCCACCAGCTAGAGAGAAAGCCAGATAGCTTGACTTGGAGTAGTAGCACATGCCCATCCCATGTCTCTGAGTGAGGGCCCCTTCACAGCTTGCAAGCCAGAGTCCAGCCAAGGCAGGCGGAACCGGCACCAGGAGGATGTGCAGCTCCATCTCAGATGGAGCTGGAGGATGCCCTCATCCCAAAGCAGCAGGCATGGCCAGTTCCGCAGGCATGAGTTCATACTCTGCTGGGCCAGAAACCTCTCTGCCATAAGCACAAAAGGTCCAAGGCAAGTCTCAAGGAAAATTCAAGCCAATGCCTGGTCAAGGCAGATCAGGGAGCCCTGAGCCAGGGGATACCGGCATGGGGGTGAGTGACACCACCAGACCTCTGTCAAGGGGCCAACACTCCTACTGCAGGTCGAGTGCCAGACACCTCCTGGTCAAAGAGGCCACACCCCATGCAGGCTATCTCTTCCTAAGCAGAGATCATGGAAAGGCATGAGCCTGGACTGGGTTTTCCCAAGATAGCCCTATCGGACCAAATCCCCTCCCTGGGTGAAACTGCCCCCCATCCATTCTTCATCTGTCTGGGGATGAACCCAGCTTCAGCCACCGTGAACAGCAGAGCCCTGCTAGAGCTGGTTGACAAGGGCAGAGCTCTACATGTGCCCTCACAACACCCCTGCTGTGGTACCTTGCTGTCCGAGTCTTTCTGGCCGATCTCAGACTGGACGACGTAGATCAGGGCATCCACCAGCCCATCACATTCCCGCAGCTTCCGACGGGCCTCGCTCCGCTCTGAGCTCACGTTCCTGGCAGGCAGGAGAGAACCGTCATGGGAGAGACAGCTGAGAACAGGCGAGGAACAGCCCACACCCAGCAGAGCTCAAACCAGGGAAAAACTGCTGTAGCCCCCCTCCAACAAGAAACACCTCCAAAATCAAGGACTGCATCACCAGTAGCTGTCCTAGGAGGACAGCTCCTCTGCAGACCTCCTTTGTCAGTCCCAGAAAGCTAGCAGGAGCAGCCAGGAAGAAGCGTCACAGCAGCTGCAACCCACGCCAGCGCTCTCTGCCAGCAGTTGGTAGCCCCCCTCCCATACCTAAGGCAGCCAGCGGTGTTGGTGAGCACTGACTCCCACTCGAAATGGCGGGGTTTCGAGTCCTCATTGGGCTCCCGCTCCCAGCCCGAGCGGGGAATGACAACCTCATCGGTCAGAGCATGTAGTGCGTGATCCACAATGGCCATCTTGATGGAGTCATGTGAGGACAGGTTCCACAGTGTTCCTGCAATGCCACAAGCGAGAGGTGATCACTCAGGCCATGTGGGCTTAAAAACCCGTACTGTGCATCCCTCAACCAACAGATTAACCCCTCCGCTCCTCCCTGGAGCCATTACCTGTGATGACCTCCGTGAGGTCCATGTCATGGGCCTTCCGCAACAGGCGCACCAGAGCAGGTACCCCGTCGCAATTCTTGATGGCAATCTTATTGTCTTGGTCCTTGCCAAAGGAGATGTTCTTGAGGGCTCCACAGGCACCATAGTGCACCTCTTTCTTAGGGTGGTCTAGCAATCCCACCAGCACGGGAATACCCTTCAGTTTGCGCACCTCTGTCTTCACCTTGTCGTTACGGTAGCAGAGGTGCTGCAGGTAGGCGGCCGCATTGGACTTGACAGCGTCCAGCCGGAAGCTCAGCATGGCTATAACCTCCGGCAGCTCTGGCTGGCGCCAGTTACCTGGGGCCGGACCTCCCTTCCGCAGGCTGTCCAGACTGGCCAAGCTACCCCGCTCGTGCTGAGCCAGAGGGGCCCAGTAGTACCGGTCAGGGGCCACTTCATCCACCAGCATGTCTTCATAACTCCTAGGAGAGAAGACAGAAGGCATCAGCACAAGTCCTAGACCTGGGGCGGGGACACTGTGCCCCCTCCAACCCACCAGGAGATGGGCTGAGGCGCACACAGTCTAGTCACCACTACCCCGCTGGAGTGCACCAGGCAGACACCCATCAGGGCTGGGAGCCAGGCAGCAGAGCAGCACTGGGGCACCTTCCTACTGGGTCCAGCGGGAGTTTGTAGCTGCAGGAAGCCACCCCACACACGTCCCCAGGCCTGCTTAGGAAGCAGGAGGTTGTTCCCCAGGAGAAGACAGCCTCAACAGCTCTTCCAGTCCCTTCCCACCCACTGTCCGGGTTTAGCTTTGGGTCAGAGGCCGTATCCCAGTCTCTGCGTAACCTCCATGGAGGCAGGAGCCAGCCCCAGAGGCACAAAAAACAATCTGTGCCCGCAGCCACTAGAGGGCAAGTTCATACCACAGCAGATCGCTGGGAGAGCAAATCACCCAGGGGCTCCCCAGCCGTTACACCAGCACTGCGTGGGCGCAGCAAGCCCAGAGCCCAGCTTCAGGCCACCCAGTTCTCTGCCACACCGCCTGGCCGTACCTGGACATGCAAGCTGGTGCCAGACCAAGCCACTGCCATTATTTCAGAGCATCATTTTTACCCAGGATGGGGCTCAAACTCTTTTGCCTGTCCATGCCTGGCGATACACTCAAGTTGTGCTGCTGCCCAGGGGACAGGCTTAGTCGGGCATCAAGAGACACCGGGGCTCCAGGGATCAGCCCCACTGCTCCCAGCTCTGGCACGGGGAAGAGCTGTGGTCCCGATGTCCATGCCCTGGGAAGGAACGGTTCACCCACAGACCCAGCGGCACCAGGAACGAGCCCCAACAAGCACATGGAAGCTGCAGAAAGTGCAACTAGTCCCCCATGAGCCAATAAGACATTTAACACCCCCAGAACACACACCACAAAAATCACGGATTCTTGCCCTATTTTTGTAGTCACTGGCAATATAATCCTTCCCCCACCCAGGCAGAGGAATCTAGCCATTTCCAACAGAAAGGGATGGGAGTGGACTTGGCACTTAAACGGAGGGCCCTGACCACCGCTGTTACCCCTGCTGCGCTGGGACACTGGGGACACACAACCAGGGTCCAGGATGAGGCAGCATGCTCTGGCTCACATCTGTCCAGGGACTGCTCAGCCACCTTCTGAGCTCCCAAATCAGGCGCAGGCAGCGAAATTTGCGAAGTATGGCAGCAGGTTCTGCTCCTTACGCCACAGCTTCCCCTACAGCCTCTGGTACAGGACTCCCCAAAACCACCGGCTCCAGGCAGCAGCTCCTTCCACAGCCACATCCCCTGCACGGTGCCACCACGGATGGTGGCAGTGGGCTGCGAGGCTGGCTTTCAAGCATGTCCCAACAGGGAAATGCACTGCTTGCCACGCGGCCTGGCTACTAAGAGATGCTGAGGACTCTGGCTGCTCCGGGGAGTCGCTCCCCGCTACTGCGGTGCAGGGTGCTCAGTGCACCGACACCACCACCAGCAGGACAAGGCAGGAGTGAGATGCAGGCGAGTGCCAGTGCTGCAAACGAGCCACCCGATCCTTGTCAACATGGCTGGCAGCTGACCCAGCTCCCATGCCAAGACTCATGCACCCAGGGAGTTCCTGCCCAGCCACGAGGGTCCTTCAGTGCCGATGCCCCCCAGCCCCTCCAGGTGAGATGGGGCTGGCGGGGAGGGGGGAGCACTCCCTGCACTGCCGCTGACACCCCTTCCCTCTTCCCCTGCAGAGAGGGAGCTCCGAGAGCCACAGGAGAGGGGACCCGCGCACTTTGTGGCCAATGGCAGCCAGCATGGGCTGCATCTCTCAGCTCAACATGCTCTGCCATCTCCTGCATGCCTGGCAGGCTGCCGCCCCGAAGGAAGTCATTAACAACCAGGCCCCTGCTCAAGACAAACATCTCTGAGGCAGGGGGGATGCTGATCTCGCCTCTTCCCATTCCTGCGAGCCTGGCGGCTGAGCGTGGATGGTAACTGAGAAGGCAGAGGACAAGCCAAGCTCAACAGCGCCTGGATTCCACAGATTGCTGCGATCTTTATCGGTCTGCCTGGAGAGGGAGAGCCTACTCATGAGCCGCACCAACCCATCTTCCATAGCCTGCACCATCCCTGCAGGACAAGGTGACATCTCCACCAGGGCTGCTCCTTGGCCGTGCTTGGAAATGGGACCTTCTCCCTCTGTTGTGACCCAAGTCCCCCGGTCTCCTGCCCGGCTGGGGCTCCTGCATCTGGCTCCACACCCGGCTCCTGTAGCTCCTGTCCCCCAGGATCTGGAGGCGCAGAAGGAGCACAGACAGCACCCAGCCCAGCAGAGAGGACTCGTGGGCTCAAAGGACAAGCTGTTCAGACTGGGCCATCCAGGGAGGGCTCCTGCCCCTGCGTGCTGGGCAGGGCAGGAACCCAGGGGAGGTTTGCAAGGCAGAGCCTCTGTCTTGGCTGGCATTTGCTCCTTCCACAGCCCCAGGCTGGGGCGAAGCAGCCTCGGGTTGGACACGCTGCTTAATCCCTTCTGCCCAGGCTGCTCACCGAGGGGACAGCCATGAAACTGCTGTCTCTGGCTTCTGCCAGGTGGCTTGAGTGGGTGCAGGCGGCGGGGGGGGCAACCTTGCCAGCCCTCCTCTAACCAGCACAGGCTTCACAAGGTGAGGCAGGACAGGGAAATCAATCTGGGTGAGCAACCGCCCCGACTGGTTCAGCACAGCAAGAGAAACACTTGTGCTGGCAAAAGCCGAAAGGACAGACAGAGCTCCTCCTTCAGTCCCTTCAGCAGCCAGGAGCTACTGTGGATTTACAGTACGTGCCTCAAGATGGGTGGATCTCTGATGGGGGCTGGCAAGAGCTTCCTTTCCCTTGGGTCTCTCCCCCTGCCTCTGTTTTATGCCCTAGGAGCTTAACCAGCCTGTGCTCAGCCTTACCTGTCCTGTCCCCCCCCCCCCCAGCCCCAGGGCATGCAGGAGACGCACCTCCATCCCACCCAGCTGACACAGCCCTCTCCCCATCTCCGGGACTCAGGCTCAGCCCCTCACTCCATTCCTTCCTCCCAACCCTCCGAGCCCCCTCCAGCACCTCCCCACGCCCTGCCTGACACCCAGGCAGCAAGCGGAGACGGCCGAGAGGCTTCAGCAGGCAGCAGCAGTGTTTGTGCAAGAGGCACAGTCACCACAAGACACGAGGCCACGGGAGTCACGGCCTCGGGCATGTAACGCCCCGGGACGGCCAGCTGCATGGCTGGCAGGGCAGGTAAGGGACCACCAGGACCCTGCTCGGGGGCAGCGGCGGGGCTGTGTCTCAGCAGTTGGGCTGGAGAAGCCGCCGATCACCCACAGACAAAGGAGGGGGAGAAGCTGCTGCTGCCAAACAGGTTGAGCAGCTTCTCCCACCCTGCCCTGCAGCAGGGACACTACGGGAAGGCTCCAGGCACCGCGGGGCTGAGCCTCGCTCACTCCAGCCCCGGGCTCAGCTCCACTCCCGGGGCTGCTCTCAGCTCCCAGAGCTGCATCACGAGGCTGCTGCTGCGGGGCTGCACCGCACAGCCTGCGCCGGGCATGCTTCCCAGCGGGATACGCCAGGCCGGGGTGCGGATGAGCCCGCTGTCCCACCAGTGGAAGGGGTGGCAGAGACAAAGGGCCCGGAGCTACATCCGGCCGCCAGTGGAACTCCTTGCTGCAGGACGACCAGCTCAATTAGCACTGAGTTTTAACCACCAATTAAGCAGACAATTAGAAGCGGATGCAAGTTTTCTCCTGCATGAGCCGCCTGTGACTCAGCTCATGGTATTGTCTCTGTGATCATCCTTCCTCTGAAGAAGGTGAAGTTAAAGGGACCCCCATGGTGTCCCCCACTCCAGCGCCTCCTGCCACTTACCTGAGCCGCCGCCGGGGATCAGAGGGGGTCCCTGCCCGCCTGGCCGTGCCGTAGTCAGACATAATCCCGTAGTCCACATCTTCAAAGCCCACACTGCGCTGGTCATCCTCCAGGCCGTAGGGCTCAGGGTGGAAGTGGTTGAGGTCCATGTTGCTGCCCCCGACGCGCACTTGAGGCTGGGGGCCGTAGATGTCCTGGCGGCTGGGGGCCCGGTAGGTGTCCATGGAGGGACGGTAGCGCTCATCAATGCGGGTGACACGGGACAGGCTGCCGTAGTTGTGATCGCTGCCCGGGTAGCCATCCTCATAGGGGCGGCCATAGCCATCGGGGTAGTGGTAGTTACGAGGGAGGGTGGCTGTGCCCGGCTGGCTCAGGTAGCCACTGGGGCCCCCGTTGCCATTCTTGCGGAAGTTCCTGTCCATGGTCTGGACGTAGTTGCTGGTGACAGGGGAGGTTTCCAAAGGTAACCCATCCGGCCCCACCGGCACCTGCTGCACCGTCCGGGTGGTGACAGTTTTCACCACTTTCTTCACCTAGAGGGGCGGATGCAGGACACGCTCCCATCAGGAAAGCCACCACACCCCTGCATCCCCAGATTCCCCTTCCAGCCCAGCACCTTTCTCCAGGCAGATCCCACACCCCGTTTTAGCTCACGGCATGGCAGACATCAGGGCTGCAGCAGCCCAGCCATTGTGGTCCCTGGCCAGAGCTCTGCCCCTCCATGCTCTCCCCAGGCCTGTACCGTGGTCTCTGTACGCCGGGTCGTCCCATCATCTGATGTCTCCACAGACACAACTGACATGGCCCCTTCTGGGTCCTCCTCCATAGTGTAGGTCTCCTCCACAATCTGGCCCGGGTCCTGCATCCTGGGGATTGTGCTGTACAAGAGGTGGCTGTGGTCCTGAGGGGAGGAAGGGACAGGCAGTCAGACCCCACTGCCAGCACGGGCGTCCCTGGAGCCACCCAGCCAAGAGATCTCACCTCTCAGGGAGCCCCGATATGCTCTTGCATGGCAAGGGGTACCAACAACCCCACACCCAACTC
The DNA here is from genome assembly GCA_013396915.1 of Stercorarius parasiticus. Lineage (NCBI taxonomy): Eukaryota > Metazoa > Chordata > Aves > Charadriiformes > Stercorariidae > Stercorarius > Stercorarius parasiticus. Next base: position 17,369 of record VWZL01001229.1, on the reverse strand, counting down.
CCCTTCAAGCCAGGACAGGCACATTAAAGATACAAGTCCCCCTCTCCCAGCTCGGGTGGGGACACTGGAGCCCTGCCCTGCTCCCCCCTCCCAGCAAGCAGGCTGCCAACAGCCCCCTTACCTGCGGACCGTTGAGCTTCAGATCTGGGTATTTCTGCCTTTCCAGGTCAGCATCGCCCAAGAAACGGCCGTTCTGAAACACAGAGCACCACGGCAGGCCTGTTACCAGGCTGATCTCCCACTGCCAGGATCCCATATATCCATCCACCCCTTCCCTGCCAGGCTCCGAGCAGGCTATATCCTGCATCCGAGACACCCAACGCACAGCCCACGTGTCACTCCCAGGAGAGGAACACGCTCTGCGGGGGTCTGTGCAACATGCAGCAAACCAACCCCCGTTCCAGCCTGGGGAAGAGTTGGAGGACACGCCATTCAGTGCCCCTCCAGACATCCCAGCTCCCCTGATGGAATGGCCAAGACCCTTCCCTGCTCCCCAGCATGGCCCTGGAGACCTTCCACATCTTCCGACACAGAGGCTGCAAGCGACATCCCAGAGGCCCCTCAGGACTGCGGGGGGACAGTGCAGATGCTCAGCAGCTGATTGCTGAGTGCTACCACTTGACTCTCTCATGCTCCCCCTCTGCCCACCCCTTCCTTCCCCCGACCCACACGTCTCTCCTCACACCATCACCTTCCACAAACAGAAAGGCGCCTGCCTTTCCACCTGCCGGCAAGGCACGACACCATGCACCAGCCCCCCGAGCAGCCCTCCCCAAAACAGAGCCCGGGAAAGCGAGAACAGGAGAGAGACCTCAAGCCAAGGCAGATGAAACCACATTTCCAGCCCTATAGAGCTAAGAGATCTCTCCCAGCCCTGGTTTGGCTGTTTGGGGGACAGACCGAGACTGCAGGGACTTGCCCACCATCACACGAGAGACACACACACTCCCCCACAGCTGTACACCAATCCCTGCATTTCGGCCACCTTCCAAGAAGCTGGGTGGGATGGGGAGCCAAGATGCCCAGGTACTGAACACAGACAGCTTCCAGCCTTCACAGAACCAAACCAGAGCTGACCTGGTAGCAAGACCCTCCAGGCTGGCTCCTTCTCCCCAGAAGACTCCTGCTGCCGAGGTAGGTTTGCAGGTCCCCAGACCACCTTCAGCCCCAGCGCACATAGAGCACCATCGGTGTTCCGAGACCAGCCTAGCCCTCCTCCACCTCACCTACTCAAGGAGGGCCAAAGGACGGGAGCCGGGCCCGGGGCTGCCCCCACCGAGGCAGGCCTGACACGGACGGGGGCTCCAGGAGCCTCCGCACCCACCTCTGCCGAGGGGGTTTTTTACCTGGTGCCGCCGGGTGAGCGTGCCGTTGGCCAAGCCCGGGCCGGCGTCCTGTGGGGAGACCCGGACTCGTTCCAGTTGGGCTGAGACATGGCGCCGTTCCTCCTCAAGCGCCCGGGTCAGCTTCTCAAACTGTGCCTCCTGCTCCTTGACAGAGGCAAGGATGCTGGCGGTCGACTCCACTTCCGAGTCGTCCATGGGTGATGGGTGCCCAGGACGGGCAGGGCGGGGGGCACAGGGAGGCACAAGCGGAGGCGGCTTGGTGTCAAGGTGGGGGGAAGAAAAGTGACCCAGAAGGGCAGGAGCCCCTCTCTTCACTGCACATGATTTGGGGGAGGAAAGGAGGAGAGAAGAGCGGTCAGAAGAGACTGATTTCATTAAGACAGATTCTCAGAACAAGAAAAAAAATAAATTATCTTACAGCATTAACACCCATTCCCACCCACCACCGGAGAGCTGGCAAGAGGGTCTCAGAGCAGCACAGCCCTAAGTGAGACTCAGATGGTCCTTGTCCCAGCATTTAAGCTTGGAGAAGCGGCACTTGGGGGGCAGAAGGTCCTCCCCCGCCACACCAAACAGCTGGGGTAGAGCCAGGCTCAGAAGAGCTGCTGTGTCCTCCCTCTTCCCACAAGGGCCCTCCTCAGGTGGCAGCAAAACCTCCCCTGGAAGGAAAAGCCGCCTGCAGCCAGTGGCGGAGGGGAGGGCACGTCCTGGGGCAGAAGAGGGCACAGAACGAGAAATCACCCACATCCCATTATTTCCTCCAGGGAAGGGCTGAGGGAGAGGGCTGTGTCACTTCTCTGCTCCCTCCTCCCCAGTGTGACAAGAGGTGGGGAGACAGCCCCAGCTCCACAGCTGCTTCCTACCCAGGAAAGGGGATGAAGCGGGGCAGGATCCCCCTAAAGGGGACCCCATGAGCCCCTTCGACTGCTGCCAGAACTCACCACCCTGCAGGTTCTCACCAGGGCTCTCAGGGCTGCAGCCGCGCCAGGAGGCCCTCGGCCCACAGGTCTAGGGACAGGCATTGGCTTGGACCCTGCCAGCGTCCCCTCCCAAAGGAGAGCAGCGAATGAGCACACCACAATCAACACATTTTGACAGAGAAAGGCAATATTCTTCCATACAGACCTGTCAGAGGAGGAAGTTCGGGTTTGATTGGCAAAGGCACAGGACAGCCAGGTCTAGACGCAGAGAGTCATGGGGGAGAGAGCCCAGCCACCACAGTGAGGAAGCGGGAGGGAAGAGAGCTGCAGGGACAGCAGGACAGGAGGTCAAAATCACACTCAAAACAGAGGCAGGGCACGCAACAGAGCAGGGAAACGGGCTCCTCTCTCCCACCCCCCCTTCTCTGAGGGATGGGGCAGTGCCTGCGGAGGGCTGGTGGGGAGGCACACATGGCACTGCTCCCACAGCGGCCCCCCAGCATCTCCGACTGTTCCCCACCGACGGGGGACCGGCCCAGGCGCAGAGGAGTGGCAAGGGCTCAGCCCTCCGCCCCCTGCGTAGCCGAGTCCCAGCAAGCCCGCCAGAGGTTTTCCCAAACCCGAACAGTCATGGCAGGCATGTGGGGACTCGTTTGAGCCAGGCAGCCGGCACAGAAGCTGCTTTCCCACGGTCTCCAGCATTGGCTCTGCCCACTCCCCCTGTGCCACCGCCCCGGCGTGGCTGTAACAGGGACCTGGGACCAAGAGCACGGGCAGTATCGCCCCTCCAGAGCCCCGTCCCATCCGCCTCCCACAGCCCCACGCTCCCTGCGGCTGCCTCTCCAGTCCCAGCCTGCAGCAGATGCTGGTTCAGAGGAGATCAGAGCAGGACTTTTTGAATTTATTTTTTTTTTTATTAATTTCCCACACTATCTCAAGCGTATCCAGATCAAACCCTTCCCAAAATGCCTCCCCCACTCCCAAGGAGTCCACTCCTCCCTGTTGCTCTGCCCCTCAAAAGCTTCCCTCTGACATAGGCAGCCCTGGCACTTATCAGACACCATGGCACCACCACAACTCAGCCCAGCAAAGCAGGGTGGATTTTTTCCAAGCCCTTTGGAGACCGCCTGCAGCACACTGGAACATCTGGTCACTGCCACCCTGTAATCTGCCTTCATCAATAAAAAAATCCAGTTGTTCCACTCGTGCCCATGTGGTGTCCAGCAAGAGACGAAGCTGTGGCACACGCACACCCGCTCCAGCTCCCAGCCCGACGTGGGCTGGAATGCCCGCCGGCCAGTCCGCACCCCAGCAGGAACACAGCCCACCACTCTTGGCTCAGGAGCCCAGGCAGGCTCTTGGAGGCTCCCAGACATGACTCCTGGCTCACGCACGCAGCTTTCCACTCCTCCCACCTTGCAACAGGTATGCCCTAAGGCTTTTTCAACCGATTGACTCCCCAAGCCTTGTATGGAAATGCAGGGACAGCTCTGACCCTTGCTGCTCCCAGGTCTCGCCTGCCTCACGGATTTGCAACAGAATCCTCTGAAGGAGAGGCCTGGTGCCTCCCATGCCAACACATCCCACTTCTCACCCTTGAGTCAAACACTCCCCACCTTTGGTGGGCAGCCACCCACTTCAAGCAGGGACACAGGTCCTCCGCCTTCTGGGACTCACTGAAGGCCACTGTCAGCCCCCGCAGACACAGGGCTCCAGCCCCATGGAGTCCCACTGCAGGGGGGCTGCTGCAGCCAGCCAGGTGCTGGGGAAAGGCAGCCTGGACCACTGACCCCGTCCCTCTCCCCCAAGAAAGGGGAGCATCTCCTTGCCGCATCCCAGACTTCTCCAGCAGGTCAGGGGATGGTCCGACCACCCAGACACCCCACACCACTGGAGCATCCAAAACCCCAGCCAGAAGCCCCATTGGCTTGTTGCAATTCATTTCCAGAGCGGTATTTCACCAAGCCCTTTTAAAGAGAGGAACGCGCCCCTGCAGAGAAGGGACCCTCCACAACATGACCCTGCCCAAGTAGCTGTGCTGCCTATTAAGGGCTGCCCAGCCTGCCCTTGACCGTCTCTATGCAGAAGAGGCATGTTTTTGGGGTGCGTGAGGATGGAGGCAGCACGCTGGCCTCGTGGAGAGATTTAGCTGAGCCCCTGCTCTTGTGAACGGGCTCGCTTGCTTGCGAGGAGCCTCGGTAGTGAGTAGCAAGCACAGACCAGCAGGGTTTGCCTCTGCAGGAAGGCACAGAGGAGAGACAACAACCCCATGGATTCCTCCGTCCCCGCATAGCTGCCAGGCAGGCCCTGCAGCCTCCCCAGCCCTGCATCCCCATCTCTGCACATCCCCTGGGAACACAGCCCGGGAGAACGTGGAAGCTAACAATGAAACTTGCAGGGCCGTTAAGGGCCCCAGATAAGGGGCCAGAGCAGCTGCGAGGCTGTTTCCTTCCCGTCCCTTCCACAGGGAGTAAACACAACAGCAGGGGGAAGGAACAGGACAGGTCCCTCGCCCGCCAGCTCTCCTTGTCCCCTTGCACTCAAACGTCCCTCCAGCCCCAGGCGGGAGGAGGTGCGGGAACACGCACAGCCACCAGGTCAGGGCAGAAAAGGCTCCGGGAGAGGGGGCAGCCACGGGGCGGCCAGGCTGTGGTGGAGCCCACAGCTCTGCAGACCCAACACCAGCCAATTGATGCTCAAGAGTGGCCACCTGAGGGTCTCTCCACATGTCAGGCCATGTTTAGCAGTGGGGCAGGGGCTCTTTGAGTGCCTGGCACCTGCCCTGCATGCAGGGCTGTCACCCCTGCCCCAAACAGCGGCAGGGCTTCATCACAGGCGAGGGGTGCCAGCCGAACAGGGTGCCTGCAGCCGAGGGGCTCGCCCAGCTCTCCTCCTGTGGCCTCCCCCACCAGGACACACCACCTCCCTCCGCTCTCCTTCCAGCCATCTAGTCTTCATCGACCCAGGATTAAAGACATAATTACCGAGCGGCAGTGCCAGTCCAGGGAGGTTAGCAAGCGCTGTCCCCAGCTCTCCCCACAGACACACACCAGCGCCATCCCGGGCTGGAGCGCAGCCGTTGCCTTACAGCTGGCTAACACACAAACCCCAAACAGCCACTCAGCCCTACGCCCGCCCAGATGTGGAGAATCTGCCCCAAATTCCTCCTGACATGGTTCACACAACAGCATTGTGGGGACAGGGGCTTCCTGGGCACAGCAGAACCCCTCCCTGCCTCCCGGTGCCAGCTTGGGGACTGGTCACCTTCAAAGCGGGACTGGGAGGGGAGGGAAGAGGAGAGCCTCAGCCAGCAAGATGCTTGTGACAGCTCGAAGCCAAATACGCCGGATCCCGCAAGGGTGAAATTCCAGGGATCACTTTGCGCCCATTTCCCCCCCCTTCATCCCCAGCCTCTGAAGACACAACTACAGAGCATTTTTTCAAAGCCAGACCCTGACCATCTTTGAGGAAGGCTGCATGAAAGCCTTTTCATCATGAGAGAGGCACTTGCTGACACACCCGTTACTTAAAAACCCCAGCAAGCCAAAAATATTTCAGCTGGCTCGTCCAGGGCAAAACAAAAAGCCTAAAGACAAAACACACCCCGGAGCAGCTTCTGCCCCAGGGCAGAAGAAGGACCAGAGACTTTCCCGGTGGCTATCAGCAAGAGGGGACTGCCAGGGACCAACACAGCTACCCAGAAAGCTTTACATCCAAATCCCTCTGGCCTTATCTCATCTCCCGGCTTCCTGGCACCAGCACAACCCTGTGCAGCGCCCAGAGGTCCTGAAGCCAGAGCAGGTCCACCACAGATGTCCAATGCGCGGTGTCTTCAGAGCCCCCTGGCAGGGAGACAGCCACAAGCTGACGTGCATGCACAGAGCTTCCCTCCACAGGTACCCACCATAACCTTCCTGGCTAGACTCAAGGCTTGGCAGTAGCCTGAAAGACACCCTAAATCCTGACCAAGACCTCCAAAGCTCTTCCACTGGGGGCAGCTTTGACATGGCATATTTTTCCAAAACCCCTTGCCCCTCCTTCTGGAGAGGACTGCCTTCCCCCAGAACAAATACTTTGCCTGGAAAAATAATTTCCAGGGCCAAACCACAGCCATACACACCTAGGGTTGACCGGCACCTTCCTCTGCCAGAGGATGGAGCTCAGGCCTTGAGGGCTCCCCACCAGGAGTGCCTCCCCGTCAGCCACGGAAAGATTAACCCCGGGGCCCAGACCAAGCTGGCAGATGGGGAATTGTACACCACAGGCTGGGAAGAACGGACAAGACCTGGCAGATAAGACACAGGCAGGAGGTTTGACAGGCAGCACCTGCTGCAGCACAGGGGATCTCCAGTACACAGCCCCCACCTGGGTCCTTCCAAGGACCTGCTCCAGCCCCGCTCTGCACCCCGAGTCCCCAGAGAGCTACCACACAAAGGTCTTGGGATCCCTGGAGCTACGGCCACTCCCTCAGCACGAAGGATTTTGGGCAAAGTTCAGACACCTACAAAGCCATAAGCCACCTCTGCCACATCAGCCCTGCCCCAGCTCCCCGCCGAGACACTCCAGGTGCTCGCTCCCGACAGCCCTCTGCCACCGGGGAGGGGGACACAGCGTCACATCGGCTCTGACTGACAAGTCCTGGCCTCCCCGCAGCTTTGCTGCTTGTTTGTGCCCCCCGAGCACCTGTTGAGCAAGTGGCAAGGTTTGTCACCACAGGCAGACAACCCTCACAGCCCCCCTCCTCCAGCTGGTGCCCACCAGCCGTGGCCAGGGCCAGGAGGGACCCAGCCGCTAGCCCCGGCTGGCTGAGCCCCTGTGGGGACACCAGGAGCTCCGGGCCCCCACCAGGCTGCGGAGAGCCCGAGGAACTCACTCCTGCTCCAACACAGTCCCCAGCACCCAGGAGACAAGAAAAACGGCAGCATCGCCCAAATAATTCGCCTCGCCCTATCAATCTGAGGGACTGTGAGCAGAGCCAGCTGGCTGCCCGCCCTGCAAAAGCCAGCATCAACAGCCCTCAGCACCAGACCCCCTGTCCTCCAGAGAGAGAGGAAGCAACAAATTCTCCTGGTTCCAGTTGCCCATCATGATGCACTTAGAAAAAACAGGAACCCCATCAATAATTCAAGCCTGCAATTGTCCAAGCGCTTGCAGCGTGTTACCCTTGCTTGCTCTGCGCAGGTTCCCAGCCCTACTAATTCACCACAGGCTTCTGGTCAGTCTCAATTAGCTGAAAAACAAATGCGCCAACATCTTTGGCATCTTTCCACCCCGCTGCACACAGGGTCCAGGCTCCCGCATCAGTCCTTAGACCTCAGCCTGCCCGAGGCAGCAAGCACTAATGCTAGCCAAGGTGCAGTAAGCCAGCAGGCTACTGGGCAGAACGCCCACAGGCCCAAGCTCATCCCTGTCCCACCTGCTTCTGTGTTCAGCTGAGGAGAGCACAGCAGCCCTCAGCCCTGGGGGGAAGCAGCATGGCTGACGGGGGGCAGTAGCTCCCACGTCCCCGCATGGGCGACGGAGAGTTTTGGCCATGGCTGCTTCCCTCCCACCGCCCCAGAGGTGGGGACGTGCCTGCTGCCGGCGCTGCCAGCTCCCATCGCAGACCAGCACGCCGGGGAGGGACCCACCTACCTGGGCAGATGCCTCCTTGCTCCAGGTTGTGCAAGCCACCCTCCTCACGCTCCCCAGCCCACTCTGCCCAAGCCCTGCCAGACCCCACCGCCGGGGAGAGGGTCTCTCATCTCCCAACGAGGGGCTCCGCTGCCCCCTCGGCCCCGCAGGAAAGGGCTCTCCCCAGAGGCAGGTCTCGGAGTGCAGTCACAAAGGACTTTGGCCAGCTGGCCCTCCCCAGCCAGGAAAGGGCTGCTCCCGCAGGTGGGTCGGACGCCGCCTTGGGCGCCTACCTGCCACAGCAGAGCCCCACCTTTGGGGGGGGAGGGGGGGAAGCCCAGCGCCAGGCAGCAGCGAGAGTAGGCAAAGCGCCATGAGCAGCCGCCGCGGGTGTCAGCGGGAAGGGAGCCGCTCGCCTCCGCCCACCGTGCCCAACTGGTCGGACCAGCAGTGGGTCCACCACCTGGGCGACCTTGCCTGCCACCCCCAACACTGGGGACGAAGGCCACGTCGCTGGGCCGGGAAAGCCTCCCTCCCGAGGGAGTCACCTGCGGAGATGCAGGCAGGGACGCGGCACCGCACCTTATAAGGGAGCGGGCCAGCAGCCAGCCGGGACGATAAGGAGTGAGCGATAAGGGCAGGGTGGGGCCGCCGGAGGGGAGGAAGCAGGCTGTGTCCTTCCCTCCCAGCAAGGGCAGGGGGCCCAAGAATGCACCATACCCATCGTGTCTGAGGGACGGGTCCGGACACAGCTGGGGGCCGCAAAACACAGTGGGCGATCCCCCGGGACGGGGTCTGTCCCTGGCCTGGCTGAGGTCACCATGATGGGTGCCGCTGGCCGCCCCGGCAGGACAAAGAGGGAGAGGCAGCAGAGCAGGGCCAGCGGGAGAGAGGGGGAGCGTGGGGCTGGCCACTGAGAGCAAGGCTTGTTGTGCTGGTATGCCAGCAATCCGGCCGCGGGGCAGCTGTCCTCCCGGGCAGGCGAGGGGGCCGCTTGCCCCTCTCCTGACCATGGCCAGGACATGGCGCAAGAAGAGGCTCCCTTCCCTCCCGTCCGGGCCAGAGTGAGACCCCTCCGGCAGGCTGGGGGAGCTGCCGGCCCCCTGCACCAGCCAGGGAAGCGCTGGCTGCACCCTCGGCACCACAGCAAGTGAAGGGAGACTGAGCTTCCCTCGGCGCTCCCGGGGAGGAGAGGACAGGGTCCCTCCCAGCAGGAAGGCAGCCAAGCCGCCGGGCTCCAGACAGGCACCGTCCCCCCACAATCCCCGAGCGGGATGGCCACAGGGCCACCCTGCTGCCCCCAGCCGCCCCAACAGTCCCACAGGTCCCCCCACCCTGGGGACCGCCGCAGGGCAGGGGTCCCTGCCGCCCCTCCGCGCCAGGGGGGGACCAGCCCCACAGCTCGCAGCCCCCACCCCCGGCCCAGGAGATCCGCGTGTTGGGAGCCCTTCAGCAGCACAAAGGCAGCTCTCTCTGCTCTGTGGGAATTTGCAGCTGAGCGCTCGGCGGGGACAAAGGGATTTCACAGCAGATCCCGGCCGGCCGCTCTCCCCCTGGCGTTCCCGCTTCCTGTCACAGTAGCGCCAGGCCTCAGGGGCGCAGCGGCAAACAAACACCCAGCACCGCGCTCTGGGAACACAGCCAGAGCATTCCCGGGGCCGGCCGTGCTCCGGCAGCCAGCGGGCTCCTGCTTCGCCCGGCAGCTCCTGGGCCTGGGGGGGAGGGAGCAGCCCCCCAGCTCCAGCTCCGCCACCCCAGCCCCAGGAGCACGGCAGAGCCGGTGGGACGCAGGGCAGCCACCATCTCCTTGCTGTGCCCAAGGAATGGCAGCCACCGCAATGGGGGACATGAGATGTCCCCGGGGCTCAGTGGGAGCGCCGGCGTTGTGCTGAAGGTCAGTGCTGCCCCCAGGCTCAGCCACACCAGGACCCTGCCCTTCACCCCCCGTCTCTCCCCCACCACCCACCCACCCACTGCCCGGCTGAACTCTCCCATTCAGCTGCCTCTCTCCCGCAGCGAAAATAAACAGCGGCCGGGCTCTGCAGAGATAAGGGCTGTGCTAGCAGCGCCCAGGGAGCAAAGTCCCCCTCCATTAAACCCGAGGCAGCAGCGCCAGGGCAGCTGCTCCCCCCCCACCCCGAGGAGAGGGATGAGGGCATGGCAGATGGGGTGAAGCTGCTCTGGCACCCTGTCCCAGGGGCAGATCCAGCTCTGCAAGGGCTCACATCTGCTGCTGGCTACCCCTAAGGAGAGCGGCCACACCAGTGGCGAGCATTCCCAGTGGGATTAAGGGAAGCCTCCCTCCCCGGGACCGCAAGCACAAGCGCCCACAGCTGCCTGCCGCCATGAACGGCCCCTGCCAGTGCAGCCCAGGATGCGGTGCGGGAGGATGACCTGGTGCCAGCCCAGCACCCGGGCACAGGGATTTGTGCCCCTTCCCTGGCGCAGCAGCCTTGCTGCAGCCCCTGTCCCTCTTCCCAGGGAAGCCACCTGAGGTCATTTCCTCCCCCGACGCCTGTGGCCAGGCTGGTCCCCAGGGCCCGGCCACAGCTGCTCAGCTCCGACCAGCACAGAAGGGCACAGGGGATGGAGGCACAGTGGAAATCCCACCACCAGCAGTGCAGAGCCGCACACGGCTCTTCCAGGAAGCACCAGGGCCAGGGACCAGCCGGCGTTATCCACCTTCCCTGCAGGGAGCACCCAGGTCGCCAGGGAACCAGGAACATGGAAAGGAGCAGGAGACCAGGGTCCCACACACACACCAGCAACCCCAGGGCAGGTGGTGGTGGTGTCTCCCTGTGCCAGGGTCACCCCAGAGGCAGACAGGGCACCCCTCCCTCTGCCAGATGAGCCCCACACCTCTCCCCGTGCCGAGCAAACAGGCTGGCGGTGAAGCAACACTCCGTGCAGGAGCGGCACAAAGGGAATTGCCGAGATCAGGCCGAGCTGCCCTTGCAGGGGCAGCAGCCCAGGAGAAGCGGGACCCCTGTCCCCTGCCTCGCCCGGCCAGCCAGGGCTCCCCGAGCAGGCAGGGCGGACACCGGGCTGAGTCACAGCACGAAGCACCCAGGGGCCGGGCTGAAAACCCCAGCGCCATTCGGCATGACCTCATCAGGTGCCCTGCTCGCTAATTGCATGCGTGCGTCGGCACTCGGAGAGGACTTGGAGGGCCCTGCCAAGAGCCGTAATGAATGGGTGAAGAAAAGCCACCAGAGAAGCATCAGGCAAGAGCCAGCAACTGAATCAGAGCTGGGGGCAGGGAATGGTGGCTGCTGCCCTGCCGATGGGCTGTGGCAGGGTCACGGCACAGCCCTCCCAGTGCTCCAAGTGCTCGCCAAGGTACACACACAGGCTGGCTGAGCTCAGAGGGATAGTGGGGTGTCATCCCACCCCAAACTGTCCGCTGGTGCCACATCTGGCTACTGCTCCCCCCACCCGCCCCTGAGAAGCTGCTTCCCAGGTTCCCGTGTGAGCCGAAGGGAAGGAAACCTGCATTTCCTGGTCAGACGGGAGATGACATCGTGACTTCCCTTTCCCCTAAGCTCTAAACACGACGTCCTGCCAAGGGCCGCTCCCCGCCGCCCCGGCCCACAGGCAGACGCCCTGGAACCGGGCCGGGAACAGCAGGCACGGGCACCACCACCACCAGCCCAGTCGGCATGGTCCACTCAGCAGACCAGAGGCCAGCCAGCTTGCTGGGAGTGTCCTGCCTCCGGGGAACACATAGGAGGGCTCCTCGTCCATGGTGGTATCACATTCCTGCCCAGGGCTGGAAGCATCCTACAAGCAGAGGGTGGAAGATGCTATTTTCCAGCCCCAAGAGGACACGTCTGTGCCCACTGTGCCCTAGAGATGGGCTTGTTACCTGCAGAGCTGCAGTGGCACCAACACCGTCACTCCAGCACGACGCCTGCTCACCGAGACTGCAGGCGAGCACGCACGGCTGCTCTCCAGCCTCCCCTCACACACCCCACCAGCCAACGGACACACACACAGACAGGGCCACCCCACGCTTTGTGGTGTTCCCAAGTCAGGACAGGGACATTCCTGGGAAGCCGAGTCACAAGCCCCCCTCATGGCATAAGACTGCTGCGGCAGCTTGGCTCCCCAGGCCCATCCACCCGCCCTGCGCGGGGCGGCTCCTCTCACTACCGAGGGAAGTGGTTTTCCACCCAAGCCAGCTGCTGGAGACAGACACCGGGCAGAGATCAAGGGAGAGGAGGTTTCCCCGTCTGCCACACTGGTGTGCTCCAGAGGGGAGTTGCAGGGCCCCGGGAGCTCCCTCCTGAAGGTAAAAGCAGAAGGGGAAAAAAATAGAAACAGAGAGGAAGGAGGGCTACAAAGCCGACCTGGAGCAGGCAGCCTGCCGAGGCACCCCAAGGCTGTCCCCCTCCTCCCCCAGCAGACCCCGGTTTGCACCACGCAGGATGACATCCCCCCGGAGCAAGCCCGCCGCCCGCGCCAGGCAGCACTGCATGCACCAACACGCTCCCAAGAATGTGTTACTCCACTGGGCAAGGGGCCTGCCAGCAGCATGCAAACACGACCGGTGACCCACCCTTCCAGGTCGGAAAAACTCGTCTTTGCAGTTCCACACACTCCCTCCCTGCCACCCCCGGCAGCCGCCCACGCACGCGGGCTGCCCCGCGCCACCATCGCCCCTCTCCTGTGGGGCAGGAGAGGAGCCGGGAGCCCCCACGGGGAACCAGCTGAGAGATCTGGGAGCTCTTCTCAGAAAAGACCAGCCCGAGCGCCACACGAGACGGGGGCGAGAGGAAAACACGTCAGCGAGACGCCTTCCTCCTCCTGGCCAGGGTGGGAATCGGTTCTCCATATTCATCTACTCTGGGGCGACCCGACTGCCACACTGGGCCACCTCACCCCTGGGAGGGAGCCCGCTCCCCTCCCCCCAGGTAGCCACTCTCCTGCCCAGGAGGAGCCAACTCGTGAGGTGACGGGAGGGCAACTCCCCTTGCTGCCAGCTCCCTCTGCCATGTCCTGACTGCTTCCACCCTGGTGTGGTGCCAGTGCCAGGGAAGTGTCCAAGGCAGGTATGGCCAAGGCAGGTAGGGCCCACACTGCTTCCCGGCGCCCTGGAGGGGCCGGCAGCAGGAAGCCGATGAACTTTGAGCAGCATTCGCTATAATTGGGGCCAACGCCTAGAGGAACAGGAGCCGTTGGGGCCGGAATGGAGGCATGATAACAGCTCCTGCCCTCGCATGCAGGAGCCTGGCACGCTGCTGCCACTGAAGCCAGCCCACCCAGGGCCATCCCGAAGGGGATGCCCTCTTACCAGCCTCGGATGTTTAAGAAGTGCTCTCAGTATGGCACCAGCACCCTGGCCAGGCCGTAAGAGAGTTGTTCCCAGGGCTCACACCCCAACCCCGCTTGCCCAGACCCTTCCCCGCTTGCACTGGAAACCCATCCACCAGTGGCCTGGTTCGGCACCCCACCAGGACAGTTTTGTGAAGCACCGTGGCCAGACAGCACGCCTGTGATCTAGATGATCTCTAGAGGTCCCTTCCAACTCTGAAGAATTCCGTGATTCCGTGTGCGCCTTCCAACATCCCAGCAGCACCCCGACCATCTCAGGGCTACCCCCGCCTTCTGCCACACGGCCAGGGCTGTGGTTCCACACGAGAAACCCTGCTCTCCCATCAGCACAAACATCTGGGCAATGAACTGTTAAAATTCACCTTACAGGGTTAGCTCAGCCTGGGTCAGGTCCCCAGGCCCACGCTGGCACAAGCGTTTTTGCTGGGGGTAAGAGCTCTGCAGCGCAAAGTCCCCGTGGACCTGCACCACAAGGCTGGGGACACCCGGACAAGCTCCTGGGCATCCGCTGCTCCCTATCACTGTCCGCCTGCAGGAAGCTCACCTCCCCGCATGCAGAGGAAGCTGGAGCGGAGGCTGCCCACAGGGAAGAGGAGACTGTTCACTCCCACCCCATCCCAAGGTGGGTGTCCCACTGCCCACCTCCCACCCACAGCTGCTCCGGGCTGGAACAAGCAGAGGGAAGCAGCGGTGATGGGCACCCGGGTGAAGGGTTCACCCATCCTGGCACCGTGCCTGGCAGCTTGTGCTCCTTAGTCACCGCTTTGCCCCTGCGCCCAGCAGCCACCTCACCTCGCCCTCCACGCCACACTGTTGTCACAGTTCCCCTCGCGGGGAAAACTCTCGCTTCCCCCCAAGGGAGCAGGGCTGCGGGAGGACCACAGGGCACCCGCCGCCACCCCGAAGGCTGTGGTCACTGGGGAACATGACAGAGTAAATTACTCCACCGGTCAGCCCCCGTGCACAGCAGTCACCAGGCAGGGCGAGCGCAGGGACTGCTGAACCAGCAGCAGGCAGTGCAACACCCGCAGCCATCCCGGGAGGGAAGGAAGGCAGATTAGCAACAAGCACAAGACAGGCAGGAGCCAGACAGAGTCATTGGCCTGCTGCTGGGAGTTTCCAGCACAAGAACTGGCTCTAAGAAACAGTTTCCGCCCCCCTCAAACAGTCTTCTCGGATGGTAGGAAGCAAAGAGAAGGTTGTGGCCACCTTGGGGAACTCGAGGACTTTGGTCGAGAGCCCATAAATCCAGCCCCTTTCCAACAGCCTCACGCCAAGATGCATTCCTGCACTCTGTGCCAGAGGACAACCTCCTCCGCTGCCAAGCCCTGTGTCACAGCGAGGAGCTGCCTGAATCACCCAACAGGTTTGGGTTTTGTCATCGCATCCAGGCAACACCTGCTGCCTTTTATGGACCCACACCAGCCCCACGGTTCTGCTCCTCGCTGTCGGCGAGGCAGGGACGGAGGAAAGCCACCACACTGCAGAGAGCGGGGTTTGTGGAGCCAGGAGGAGAGCTCTGCACTTCCCCGGAGACGGCACCACCGCAGTCTTGGGAAAGGGCTCCATCCTTGCCAGCAGTAAATGAGAGACATTTACGAGGGGTTGTTGGGAAGAGAAACCAAGAGACTTAACCAGCACTCTCCCCTAAGGTCACAGACACTGGTAAGTTATTTTGAGAAGCCAACAGCCTTCCAGGCATGGTCCAAGCTATGCTATTATTTTCTGGGTGTCCTAAAGCCACCCCAGTGCAGATACAATGGACCAAGGTCTTATCTCCACGCCAGAGGCTAGAGGAGGGAAGAGATGAGAGGCAACCCAGGGACAGAGACGCTGGCTGCATGGTCTGGGCTTCGCCATCTGACTCCCAGCCCATCTTCAGGGAAGGGATGGCCTCGAGGGCTCCTCAGCCACAGAGATCGGGGCCTGACCTCCGAGTCGGAAGGGAGGAGGCTCACCCCTCTGCTCCACTACACGAGCACTTTCATCCTCCCACCCCTTCCAGGAAGGCTCTGTGCAAGATTCCAGCAAATGCTGCACATCGCAAAGGACAGTCGTTTGCATGCAACACAGCCCCGGCCAAGTTCAGTCAAGTGGAAGGAAACTAGTTTCTTAAAAACTGCCCTTTTTTTTTAATTTAAAGTGCACAAGTAAACACTGACAGGTAAGAGAACCTGCCTCAAGAAAGCCCTGGCAGCAGGATGAGCAGGCAAGGCAACTGTGGGGAGACCAACGCTTCCCCTGCTCGGGCCCTTCCCAGCACAGGGTTTTGGGGGACGCTGCCCGCTCTCTGTTGGGAGCCCCAGTGGGCTCCGCTGACTCGTCACACACAGGAGCATGTGCTGTGGGCACCGGAGTCCGCAAGCCACCGGCCAACTGCTCACCCCCACCTCGCCACATCCATCAGAGCTTCTGGGAGAAGGAAGAGCGAGGCACACAAATGGGAGCTTCAAACACAAGCTGTGACCGCTCCTGTGGCGTTCCCAGCGCACCTGGGTGCTGGAGGTGCCGAGTTCCCCCTGCTCCCCGCGAAGCCGGGGACAACCCTGTTCCCAGCTCCATGCTGAGGAAAGGGCAGACAAGTCCCAAAGCATCTGCAGACTGCAGGAGGGACATGGGGTGGGACTGCAGGCAGCTGTTAGACCCCACCACGACACTCCACACGCCCAGACAGCCCCATGTGTGCACAGACGCTTCCCTGGGCCGGGCAGGAGCCTGCGCAGGGCTGGGTGCCATGACCCCGGGACCGGAGCCCCCAGCCCTGCCACCGGCCCCCCACTGGGGCAGGGGCTGCCCAGGCCCCCCACAAAACACCCCGTTACCTGCATTAGACCATGGACGAGCCTGGGCACCGGGCCCTCACTGGGGAGGGAGGCACCTCCAAGAGGCTCCCCCCCTTTCTAACAATGGGAGGAAGCTTTGTTGTCCAGGCTCCCCCTCTCCAAATCCCAGGGGCGTAACGAAGGTGCCCCACGTCCCTCCCGACGGGGACGAGCCCACCTGAAGCCCCCACGACAGAGAGACACCTAAAGTTCCACACATTCGCCCTAAGCGGCGTCTCGCCTCGGCGGGGCCAGGCAGAGGAAGAGCAGCGCCCAGGCCGCAGAAGGCCCCGCCGCAGGTCACCGAC
>VWZL01001228.1:996330-1087128 GCA_013396915.1 Stercorarius parasiticus | reverse complement strand
CAGCGGCGAGGGCACGTGCTGGCCCAGCTGCAGGAGGGGACAAGCCAGCCGGGGTCCCCCCCACAGCTGGGGGGGCAGGCTTGGAAAGGGCTTTTGCAGCCGGAGAGAAGGGCTCTCTTGTAATGTGCCAAGAGGCAGGGGAGGCTCAGAGCCGCCTTTGTTCCGAGGGGAGCAGACGGTGGCTGCGGGGGGCCAGAGCCATGCACCTCCCTGCCCGAGCTGCACCAGCCAGTGCACTTCTCCTCCCAGCCCAGCATCCCTGGGGGGGCTCAGCAGGGGCTCAGGGTGGCCCCCGAGGACTGAGTAGCCAGAGACCCATCCCCTGCAGGATCACTTTCCCCATGGCCATGCCAAGCAGCCCCCAGAAACCAAGCCGTGGGGAGCAAGCCGGGGGGGCCGCAGGCAGAGCCCAACCTGCTGGGGGGACCAGCCGTTTTGCCCCTCCAGCCCCCTCCCACGGTGGGTGGGCAAATCCTCACCTCCTGCATATAACACCTGGTGAGCAAAGAGCTACCCATAACAGGATTACCGGAGGCCACAGCCCTCCAAGCTGTCTGCTCCTGCACACGCATGTGAGCCCAGACCGTGGCGCTTCCACGGGTCCCCTCCAGCCGCAGCCCAGACGCCACAACGAAGGGCTCAAGGGAACACAGTGTGCCCATTCCCCATGCTGCTCCACCGCGCACAGCCCAGGACTGGCAACTCGGTCCTGCGGGAGGCTCCCGGCTCAGCACCCTGCACCCCCACGCTCAGGGCATCGCAACAACAGCCCAAAACTGTCCTTGGGTCAAGAGGGACCTGGGGGCTCAGAGGTGCAATGACCAGGTAACACTGCAGCCATGGTGGAGGGGAAGCCACAGACAGAAATCACAAATACAGTGACACCAGCCTGAAGGTCCAGGGACGCCCCAGGTCACCCCTGCACACTCTGCTGGGGAACCCCCTCAGGGGACACGAGGTTGTCAGCCATCACCAGAGAGGTGGCAGCCCCCCAGGGCTCTGCTGGGGACATGGGGGTCCTGCACTAGCAGGACACACAGCTCCCAAGACCATCGCTTCAACCGAGATGGGCACAAATGAGACAAGTTGGCTAGTCCTCAGGTCACCGCCAAAACCACCCCAGCGAGCCAGCCCGGCGGCTGCCGGCATCGCTTCCCTGCAGCTGGGCTTGGCCCTGAGTCGGCTTCAACCCCCGCTCTGCGCTCCCTCCCTGCCAGGCAGCAATCAGACCTGCATTCAGAGGGGAAGATGATTAGGCAGCGAGTCAGACCACTTTGGGGACAAATGTGCAATCAGCCCCAGGGAAGGGTGGCGCAGCCCCAGAGGATGCCCCGAAGCGGGATGCAAGCGTGGTACTGTCTCCCATTCCCAAAAGCAAGCCCCCGCCCAGGGATGCTCACCCACCCCCCTGCATCATCCTCCTGACCCACGAGCTCCCAGCTCAGGCAGGAGAACCACGGAAAGGCCCCCCCCATCTACCCATCCTCGCTGATGAAAGGGCTGAGGACGGTCCTGGGAGTGGAGCAGCTGGAAATCCTCATCTCCAGCCTGTTTTCCCCCACATCAGACAGCAGCAGGATGGCTTCTGGGGCCCCGAGAGCCTGGACCACGGGGCAGCTCGTGACTGACGTGTGCCCAAACCACGCTCAGCTGCAACAACACCCTCAATAACAACCCAAGCAACACGACCCACCAATTTCAGGGAGAGTCCCCTCCACTGCTACCCTGGCCCTGATTCCATGGATGTGATCCCCCAGCCCACAACCATCCGCACCCTTTCCCTCCCCATCTCGGGCGCTGGTGTGTCGCTACTGCCGCACACTGACATTTCTTTCCCCGGATGCCACTTATTTATAGCACGCCTGACCTTTTCCCCGAGTTTACATCCTCCTTTCCCTTCTCTTCCACCCACCCAGCGCCAAGAAACACCCCTGGCATTCTCCCAAGCCCGGCTCCATGCAGACATCCCCCGAGGTCCACCCGGGATAAGGTTCTCCAGCACCCCCACAGACAGCATGGGAGGACAAAGCTGGGGGTGGCCGCCGGGAACAAGCCCCCTCCTTCCTTCTGCAAGGAACAGCTTCCAATTAAACCAGCTGCCCGGCTGCTCTTTGAAATCCAGATGGCCCCGTAATTCTTGCTGGGGAAGAGCAGAAAGGCCATTTCTCTGCAGCCCCCTGCGAAGGCAGAGCTGGGGAAAGAAGCAGGCTCTCTCTGTGTGGGTGGGATTTGCTGGAAGGGCAAGGGAGAGCCGGGAACAGCTTCGGCACACGAGCATTGCAACCCAGCTCGGGGATTTTTGGTGCCATTTCCTTGGGCTGGGGGGAAATTTTTCCCTTTTTTCCCCGCCAGCAGCAAGACCTGATTCCCGTTGGGATCCCCCCATCACTCGCTCCTTGGGGAGTGCAGTGGGGTTCCTGAGGTCCCCCCTGCCTGATTTGGGGAAAATTGCTTCCTAGGGCTGGAGATGCTGCCCCAGTGGCGAGAGGGAGGGGAAGCACGCTAGGCTCCAGGGAGCCAGCCCTTAGCAGCCCTTGCTCCTGCCAGCCTCGGGGGGCTTTGTGTGCCGAAGGGCATCCCGGCTGCTGGCGAGCCAGAATCAACCCCTCGCACTCCCCACCATCCATCCATCCCTTCCTCCCTCCCTCCGCAGGCGATGGGCTCCGGCGGCCGCCCCAGCACCCCGACCTCACAGCAGCTGGCCCTACGCCGCCTCTGCTGCTCTAATTACTCCTCTCACACCCGACGCCGGGGCCCTCCGACCAAATTACCATCGATCCTTCGCTCTAGCCCAATCGATGCCATTGACTGAGGCACCAGAAAGACAAATCTGGGCTCCCGCTCCCCCCCGGAAGGCAGCAGTGGCCTCAGGGGGATAACACCACGCCTGGTAAGACATGGGATGCACAGGGCTGCCTTCATTTGATGCTCTCCATCCCTAGAGCCATATGCATAAGGGAAAACGCCACTGGGGACCTGAAAGCACCAGCTCATTTTTTCTCTGACCATTAGATACAAGACAACCAGCAGCAGGGACCAAGTTCCTGGACCACACAGCCCCAGCCAGCCTGAAACCCCCAGCATCGAAGGACTTCCCTCCCAAAACCTCCTCCCCTTCTGCCCAGCTCCCACTCCCATCCCTACGGGAAAGGATTTTCTCTCAACCTGCTGAATCAGCAAATCCAGCCTGTAACCAGGGCTGCATCCCAGCCACCTGAATTAAGCAGCGATGATATTTAATAGCACAGGCAGCTGATGAACCAGCTAAGCTGGGAAGGGTGGGGAGAGCACTCCCGGGCAGCCCTGCATGGGATGGGGAGGCTGTGGTCCTCCCCTGCCCCAGCACAGGGTTGAGATATCCTTCTCCATCACATCACGCAAGGAACCGAACCCCAGCCTCGGGCCGTGCTCCCCAGTAGCCACGGGCAAGGCTGCAGCGGGGAATAATTAAATCAGAGCCCTGAGAGGGGATCGCTGTCTAAATCGCCCCGGTCCAGCATTACACAGATGGGAAACAGGGGCGGCTGCCCTGGAGCCCCCTCCTCCCAGGAGCAGATAATAGACCCCGCATGAGGAAATTAGAAGGAATTTGCAGCCATCCCATCTAATCCACAGGGGAGACATCTGAATCCTACAAGGAGCATTTGGCTTCTGGGTACAGAAGAGCTTAGAGACATGCAGAGGCATTAAAAAACACACATGGGGATTAAGCCGGGAACTGGGAAGGGAGAGCACAGCTGGAGACCATGGGTGGCCCTGGGAGAAGATGCTTTGGGGCTACCCAAGGGCTGCGGGTTAACAGGCTTCAGGCTATGTCCCAATGTCCCCAGTGTCCTGATCTAGCCCCGGAGCCCAAGGTGGTGGGGATGGAGATGGGAACCCATGGGATGCCGCAGCACAGGTGGGGTTTGACCATGGCATGCAGAAGTGAGGTGCCACGGGGTTTCAGGGTCCAACACCCCAGCAGGCACCAAGCGCCGCAGCCTCTGCCCAAACCCACAGCCAGGTACCAGCATCCTGACCACGGGACAAGGGAGAGCGAGCCCCGAGCATCCCCCACGGCCAGGTCCCTGCCAGTGGGGTCTTCCAAGGATAGAATTTGGCAACGTCCCTCATCATTTGGGATTTATTCCGATCATCTCTAATCCTCTGCCTTGATTGCTGAGGCTCCCAATCTCATTAGCTGGGCTACGCTGGGTTGTTATTTATGTTGGGGGGGAGGTGGTGTTTAAAATTGATATTAATCCCATCTCGATAATCTGGCATTTATTGATTTTTATTTTTAACTTTCCATTTTATTAAGATGAGCCGAGGCAGCTCCCTACCCGCAGGGATGGCCCCAGCCCTGCGCCCCGAGAAAGCCCTTTTAGGTGCGATGCGCAATGCCCTGGCGACACCAGCTGCTCCCAAAAAGCTGATAGACCCCAACCCACAGAGACAATGCTACCTCTGGCCTTTGCAGGCTGTGAGCATCACTGGGGGTAGGCGAGCTGCCGACATACCCAATGCCACCAACCCCTGGCCGCTCTCCTTTAAACCCGTTATTATCATTTTTCTTAATTAGCGCAGAAAGCAGCAGCTTCCGCTCGGCGCGTTTTGGGGCCATCCGCACTCACAATTGCCTGATGAGGAAAGGAGCCATTAGCACCCCGTCAAAACAGCTTCTCAAAAACCAGCTTTGACAAAATTGTCACAGGAGAGGCAGGGGAAACGAGGGAGCCTGGCGCAATTGTACATCATTTTGACAGCTCGCATTAAGGCAACTTCAGGCACCTCTGGGAAATTACCTCCCTGTTTAACAGAGCTCACAGCAAAAACAGCGCCTGGGAGGGGGGAAAGCTCGGCAGTCCAGCTCCCCGGGCAGGATTTGGCCTTGCTGGGGCAAAGCGGGTGGGAGGACGCTCCGTGCATGGAAACCAGGGCCCCGTGCCTCAGTTTCCCCAAGCACAAAGTCCTCTCGGCTCCAAGGGCAAACGCAGCAGCAACAGCTGCTGATGGTGCTGCAACCTGGATGCTCAGGAGGGGAATTCCCCCAGCCCCAAGCTCCCTCCTCCTAATCCACTTGCTTCTGCAATGTGGGAGCAAGTCACCCCTTCGCCACAGCTCAGAGCTAATGGCTGTTTACCCGCCTCCTCTCTACACCCCTGGCAAAAAGTGAAATGCCAACAACTTCAGGAACAGCTCATGTTTAGCTTGGCAGGGCAGCTATTGTTCCTATATTGCAAATGCATGTATCACACAGAAATGTTTTGAGCGAAAGCATACTGTTCCCTCCAGTCCCGCTACCGCAGCGGCAAGCACCGTTTTACAGCCAGAGGTACATCAAGATAGGTTTTTCAGGGTGACGCCACCTCCAAAGGCTTCCCAAGTTACAGGGTGGGAGAAAACCAGCTGCCGCATCCCAGCCCCATAGAAAATCCATCCCTCCATCCCAATTGAGCTGCTCCGGCCACATTTAAGCCCAAAGCCGGGAATTTTTTGGCATGGGTAGGAGAAAGCTCGATGGAGCAAAGCCAGGGAGTCAAGTGCCAGGATTGCTCTGGCTCCATCAAGTGCTTCGAGGTGCTCATGGGGAGAAAACCAACGCAGAGACAACGGTCCAAGGGAGAAGTGTGGGGATGGGGAGGGCAGCTCGGTGGCCTTGCTGTATTTTTGTAGCTCCTGGTTTTATTTAAGAGCCAGCGGTTTAATAAGGAGGTTGTTTTAATTGGAACTCAAGTCACTAAGGAAAACACAAGCAAGGGTAGTAAATATATAAAAAATAGTCATGTTTCTAAAGGTTCTATGGTACCTGCCTAATTAAATGGAGTGTTTTAATTACAAATCAAAGTTAGTGCCATTTAAAAAAAAAAATAAATAGCCCACAGGCATTTTCCTTGATTTGAAGAGCAGCTGACACCAACTTGGAAAAACAAGTTTTGGACCCACTTGTTTGCAATGGCAGCAAAGCAGGTTTGGAGAGACCCCAGGACAGGCCACAAGCGCAGCGGGAACCGGGAAAGACAGGCACGCAACAGCATGGAGAGGTGACACGGAAAAGCAGCTCCGTAAAGAAAATGAAGAGCCGAAGGGCAGAAGCGATGCCAACCTCCCCTCTTAACCCCCGGTGCCGAGGACGCAGGGAGGAGTTGCACCACTTGGAAAACAGATGGATGTTTTATGGCAGCACCTGGTTATCCTGGTGGGACATCTTTCCATCAGGCAGCAATACTGCCTGTGCCAGCGTTGAAATAGGGCAGGGCAGGTGGAATATGGTAACGCCCAAAATGTTGGGTGAAGAGCTGCTTCATTCCCCCACCAGCCCCCCTTATCAGGCGGATGTTTAGAGGAGCTGATGGAGACGGAGAGATTTGGGGTCAAAACCCGCCTGCAGCTCCTGGGGGTCCCTCTCACATTGGTCCTACCAGGGAAACCCATGGCTGGAGGTCCTGATTGTCATCTGGGCCCAAAGCAGGAGGTTGCCATCCCTCTGTCCAGGGGTAAAGGAAGCTGGTGGTACCCAGAAGATGCTCCTCAAAGCCCAGGATCTGGGCAAGAGCTAAGCAGCAGTCAGTAAAATACTAGACATCACGACATGTGCATCAAGACGTCAACCATCTGGGCACATATGAGCAAAAAGCCACATTCCTGTGTTGTTCCAGACATCCCAGTCCAACATTGCCAGTGTCGGGCATCACCTCTCCAGGCACCGGGTCCCCAGAGCTGGATCCTTTTTGGGGCTAGAGACACCGAAGGGCTTTTCATCCTTCCTTTTCCCCCCACCCCGTACTGGAGTGAAGCAGAGCCGTTACCAGCGGCTGTGTGACTGACAGCTCCCTGCCTCGCGCTTTGAAATGTCTCCCCAGCAATTACCTCCACAAAAAGTTATTAAGAAACGTCTTTGTCTGGAAGGGATTAGAATGGTACTCATTAAAAAAAAAAAAATTGGCATGCAGAACTATGTATATTGCAAAACAAAATGTGTTGCTTTTTAATATGTTTTTATAACCCAAACAAATTTGTTTCTCACACTCCCAGGCTGGAAAAAGGAGCCGTCCGACAGTTTAGGATTGCAGTTTGCAGTCAGCTCCGCCAAGGAATCTGTTGCAAAGCTGTCGCAGCAAATAAATGCCGTTTCCCTGCTGTGCTGCAGCTCCGCCAGCACTCTGGCCACCCTGACATGGCTCGTACGGCGGCCACGGCCCCTGGCACCGCTGCAGGGGGAGGCGAGCGGGAGCTCCCAGCCACCCGGAAAACAGGCAGGGAGCAGCAGCCGCACATACCTGCGTCACCCCCGGCTGACAAGGACGCAGTGGCCTTGCAGGCAGCACAAAGCTCTGCAGGGGCATCGCTGCGTGTCCCCCCCGAGTCCTGCCTGCACCGAGCTCAACGTGCCACGGCCTCGCCAAGGTGAGCGGGTGCTGCCGCTGCCACGTCTCAGAGGACAGAGACCCCCGGCTGATCTCCCCATCCCTTCACTCCTCCACCAGCATTTCCCTTCTCACCACCTGGGCCTGACTCCTCATCAGCAAAACGGGAGGAAAGAATCACAGCAGATTTTTTTTTTTTTTAATGGGAACGAATGTACAGACCCAGCTCCTTGAACCCTTGCAGGGATTTGAATATACCAACATCTCCCTGTCAAGAAGCAGACTGGGCACCAGGCATGGCCGGAGCAGCCCTGCAACTGGAAATCAAAGCAGGTTGGGCTGCAGGAAAAACCCCATGGAGACCCACCAGCACCTTGCTGATCCCCAGGGCCAGTCCCACCAGAGCAAACCCTGGCAGGGAAATAACACCCCCATATCCTTGGCCAGCTGGGAAAGCCCCCGAGAGCCGAGTATCCTTTGGGAACAGGGGAAGGCAGAGCGAACCCCTCCCCACAGCAGCACCTTTCCTCCCCAAAAACTCCACACCTGCTACCTTCATTTTATCATCTGAGCTGCTCCCAAAGGCATCCCAACCGGAGGACCCGGAGGCTCCTGGCAGTTGCCCTGAGGGGCTCCAAAGAAAATAGCCCCCCACTGAAAAGCTGCCTGCGCCAGGCAGGGAGCCAGCCCAGCCAGCCCCCGGCAGGGGGAACACTGGGAGCTCGCTCCGCTTTGTGCTCGGAGAATGGATGATTCACGCTTTTCCCAGGCATCCTTTGCAAAACCTTGGATGAGGACAAGACTCAAAGCTGAGCGGGTGTCTTCCATGCTGGGCTGCCCTTCGGGAGGGATGCTGCAAGCCAAAACCATGTTTTTTTGTTGGTTTTGTTTGTTTGTTTTGTTTTTTTTTCTTTGAAAAAAACACAAGAGAAGGCCTTACAACTTAATTAAGGAGAACCCAGCACCCCTGTGACAAATCAGCCCAGCCCCAGTCACCTGCTGCTCCTACCCTCAGAGCCTGCTTATTTTTATGCAGCACCAAAAAAAGCCAAGTCTATTCTAACAATATATTTTTGCACTTTATTTTAAGTCCCTTAAACAATGCAAAGGGCTGGATCGGGAGCAGTGCAGGCTCAGAAAAGGGGCAGGAATTCCCCAGCGTGAGCTGGGTTAGATGCCTGGGGACAGGGAAAGCAGAGGAAAGGCACTGAAAAAGAAAA
This sequence comes from Stercorarius parasiticus, assembly GCA_013396915.1. Taxonomy (NCBI): domain Eukaryota; kingdom Metazoa; phylum Chordata; class Aves; order Charadriiformes; family Stercorariidae; genus Stercorarius; species Stercorarius parasiticus. The sequence goes on along the minus strand of VWZL01001228.1, from coordinate 1,078,559 downwards.
AATGTCCTGAAGAAGGGAAAAAGTCAGGACAGTTTTCAGACCACTTTTTGCCTTAATGGGAGCCACTAGGCGAGGAGCAGGCAGAGCAGCCGGGCACCCATGAGCCATCCTTGGGGACTACACGAACACATGGAGGATGACAAAATGAGAGGGAGGGAACAAGGCTCAGGCAGGAGGGGATGCCCCAAGGGACTGGCAGGGCAGGACCGACCAAACCAGGGCAACCAGCACCTTGTCCTGCCTCCCACCGCAGCCGGGTCTGGGAAAACCACCCTCCCCATGGTGCCTGTCCTCTGGGCAGGGACAGGAGATGGGGACCTCAGTTGGCATCACACCCTGCCAGGGAACCCCTGGGGCTGGGGCAATGAGCCACTTTTATATTTAATAGCGGTTATTAGCTATTAATATGTGCCGGCACCTTGCTTCCTAAGCATGGAGAGCTGCACTCTAAGAACAGCCACCCTCCGAAAAAGCAACCCACCAGAAACCACTCTGCAGACCCCCACCGTGTGCGCAGATCGGCTCCATGCTCTTTGCTCCAAGACCCCCATTTCACCTTGGGGTGGGACAACCCCCTCCCCATCATCCCACACCCCTTCCCATCCCTCAGGCCTCCTCAAATATTCCTAGGCTGCCACCTGAAGCCACGCAGGCACGTGCGGAGTTAAACAATAGCACCGGCACTTTATTAATTTGCGAGGAGAGAGGCAATTAGTAGCACTCCACTGCGAAAAATCCTAATTGGTTTTCTGCCGGATCTCCTGCAGACCACAGGTCTCTGCTTGGGTAACTCTTCACACGGGCAGCATGGCAAGGGGATTAGAGCCACGGGACACGCCAATGCCAGCAGGTATTTATGAACCACGGAGAGATAAATAGCGAGGTGACGTGGGTGACGCTTATCCCCCCCTCAGCAGCGCTCCGTCGCTGCAGCCTCGCTGTACTCAAGGCGGGATAATGGCTCCGAAACATTCACCCTGATGGATGCTGCACCAGAGGGACAGTTGCTGGGGCAACTGGCTGCAGATGTACCTGGCCCTCCCCTCCCATGGGCTCCAAAACGGACCGGGGGTCCAAACGGACCGGGGACCCGCCCCACCCCAGGCCAGGCAGGGACAAGCTCATCACTGGGAGAGCAGCATCGCATGGCGCGCCTATTTTTTATGGGTAGCTGCAGTTTTAATTGCTCTGTAGGGGCTTGCAGGTGCATTAGCAGGAGGAATATTAGCGATGTGCTAAGGGCAGAGAGTAAGGACCGCCCCCCAAGGCTGCAGCAGGGTGTTGGGACCCAGGTCACCTAAATTCACTGCTTATATCTCAGCAAAATCACCTCCCCAGCCACCACTGCCACCCAGGGCACTGCAGCCAGGCATCCAGACCTAATGCCTGGCTCCGCCATGGGGCATCTGGGAACACACCACTGCATCTCTCTGGATAACGAGGTTTTCCTCCCCAGGAGCAGGGAGCACAGCACAGGCACCTTCATTAGCACCTACAAAGCCACACAGAGAAGGACAGCAGCAAGGGCACCCCACGGACCCTGCGGAGAGGCACCAGCAGGAGCCGCAATGCCAAACCAGCCCAAAAACACCCTTCAATGTCACATACCGAGCAACACAAGCATGTTTTTCTCCCCATAACCAAAGCCACGATCAAACAGAACCCCCCTAACAGACCTGAGTGGCCACTCCATGCCCAGAGCCCCCCAAAGGCCCCACAAGCCCCATCCCCTGGGGCTCAAGGCAGACCCCCCACACACACCCCAACCACTTCGCACCTTCTCAGACACCATGGGAAACCAGGTGCTGCTGGGGGACGGACCCGCTCTGCCGACTCTCCCTCCCCCAAAGCACACACCAAGGCCTCTTCCCCAGGGGAGGGGACACCCCCTTGCAGCCAGCACCCCACAAACACCCCCTAGCCGTGCTGTCGGTACCTGGCCAGGAGAGCAGCAGGGTCTGAGGTGGGCAGGAGCCAGAGCAGAGCAGTAAACGGGCTTGTAAGGGCCCTGCTCCCCTATTTAAAGCTTCACATGCCACAGCTGCAGCCCCTCCAGGGCTTGGGAGGCTCCAGGTGGTCCCCATCAGAGCTGTTGTCCCTCCTGCATCCTTCCCCACCCCTGTTCACCGGTGTCCCCTCCGGAACACTGTACCCCTTCATCCCCCCTCATCAGTCCAGGGCAGTGACGAGCTCCCCCACTTAAAATCCCCTTCCCCACTTGAACCTATATTGATTGTTTTGCTCCATTAAGAAGCAGCATCCGTGGCTGCAAATCCGCCAGCAGCTCATCCCTCCTCACCCCAGCGTTCCCATCCATCCCAACATCAGCCTCGCTGAGAGCTCCTTAAAAGACCTCTAAGCCAGGAGCAAACCTCGGGGGGGGATGGACACATGCACCCAAAAATCCCGCACCAATGTGATGCCGGTGCCTGCATGGAAGCATGCCCGTGTCTGCCGGGCTCCAACAAAACCCACAGCCCCAGTTGTGCTCTAACCACTGCCCTGGGCACACCGTGGGGCTTGGGGACATCCTTTGGGGAACCACCTGGAGATACCTGGGGCAGGGGAGAGGTTACAGGAGGCTGCACACCCATCCCCGGGTGTCAGTGTCCGGCCATGGATGCTCATCTTCCCAGGGACTCAGCAAAGCTCATCAGCATCCCGGAAATCCCTCCTTGCTGGCTGGGGCTTGCCAGAAAAGCGCGCGCCGGCAGCCCTGGGAGCTGGCAGGGGTGAAAGCTGGGGCCTGGTGTTTGCTGTCCCCCTCTGACATCACCTGCCATCCCCCAGGGACAGTGCTGCAGAGCGAGGGGCCACAACCCATGACCATGTGAGCCCCCCCACTGCAATCTGGCCCTCATGCATCTCCTCCTCAGATTAATCACCTCTAATTAGCCCTGGTGAAGCAGCACGGGGGGAACCGGAGGCATCAGCATCCCCCCCAGCACCGGCACATCCCCCTGCCCTAACACCTCCCCCTCAGGCCAGTGTCCCTCCAGGGTGACAGTGATGCAGGGGGGAGGAGGAGAGAGCCATCACCCCTCGATGGGAAAAATGAGCCCTGCCGTCCCCCTGCCCTCCTCCTCCTCCTCCTCGGTCCCCCAGGTTGATGTGCGAAGAATAGACCCGTTTGCTGACAGGGCTGAGTAATGCTCTGAGCCACTCCTCCCCGGCAGTGAGTAATCGCGCTTTTGTCCCTTGCCAGCACGGTGTTAGCCAGGGACATGGCCCTCCCGTCACAGCCCTGCAGCCACCTCAGCTCCCTGCCCCACATGGCACCCAGGGCGACATCCCGAAGGTGACACCTCGGGGGTGACACACCACGCGGTGCCACCTCTCTGCCCATGGCATCAAGCCGTGCACATCTGGGCACATCTGGGTGACATCTGGGCAGCATCCTCCATCCAGGCTCCCTCTGGGTTGGCGTGCCCATGGTGGAGGGGCACCCCGGGGGTCCCCTCACCCCACTGCTGGACCCCACAAAGCGGCAGGTCCATGGAGAAGCACCTCCCCGCTGGGTGCCATGGAAACGGGGCTCCTGTGGGGGGTAAAAAAAAGAAAAGTCTCCTCTTCCACCTGGTTTTTCCTTCCTCCCAGGAAACGCCGGAGGTGTGAAGGGTTTGACCCCAGCCACAATGGGTTGCCCACAGCTCCTGCCTGCAGCTGCCCCCGGGGGGGGGGGTCTCCCCCATCGGTCCCTCCCAGGGCACATCTCGGGGTACGTGGGGCCAAGCACTGAGGGATCCCAGAGCATCCCCCCCTTCCCGCTGCTGAGTCACTTGGCGCCGGCGGTACCCAGCAGTTCAGGGCTGGCGGGCGGCTCCTGCTCCGGCACCCACGCGGCAGATGGCAAGCCTCTCGCCTTGTGATTTTGGGCTTTTTTAAAAAAAAAAAATTTTTTGGCTGTTATTTCAGTTCGCAGCCCCCTCTCCCTTCCCCCCTGCCATGTCCCCTCGCCACCTCCTCCCGGGAGGAGAGGGCGGCCGTGCTGAGCACCAGGTTTTTGCACGAGGGAGAGGAGCTTTCGGTGCCTCCCTGCAAGCCCTTGGTGGCTTCTCTGTGGGACATTGCAGGCTGGCAGTGTCCCATGTGGGATGGCACTGGATGGTGCACCAGGGTCTGGCCAGCCCTGGAGCTTCCGAAGGCACTGACACCACTGCCAGCCAGGGTGGGTGATGCCACTGTCCCCTGGCTGCGATCTACATGCTCCTCCTCACATCAGATGGTGGCCCTGGGCACAGGGACATTCCACAGTGCCCCAGTGAGTGGACAGGCCTTGGGAGCACTGGTGACGAGATAAACGCCCACCCCATCACTGCCCGGCACCTCTCTGAAGGGCCATCAGCGGTACAAGTTTGCTGGGTCTCGGTCGGGTTCCCAGCAGGCGAATGACTGGTGCCACCAAACTGATGTGACAGCTGGAGGGACATCCCTCCTCAGGGCCCTTCGCAGCATCCCCAAGACGCTGGTGCCACAATGACGACCGATGCTCCTTGTCCCGAGAGCACCTGACGAGGTCCCGAATGTGGGTCATGGCTGTGAGCAGCGACCTGATGCACAACACTCTCTGGCCGCCCGCAGGAGGTGATTAGCGCTAACGAAGGGGCCAGTGACGAGGCTCTGGGTAGCTCCTGCGGGCATCCGATTTCTCCTCCACTCCCTTCGCCATGGCCGCGCACAGCCGAGCTGCGGGAGAAGCCTCTCCGTGGCGTTACGAGTTCGGCAGCTCAGCTGCGCCTTTTCTTGGGAGAGAAAAAGAAAGAAAAACATGCAGCGCGAGCAAGACAGCCTATAAATAAAAGCTGGAGAAGTGGGAGGCAGCAGCCACAAGGGCTTTCTGAAGCAGCAAGAAAAGCAGGTGCACATTGGCTCCGGCACTCGATGCCTTTGTGTTTCCCGAAGAAGCCCGGGTATCCCTAATAGCCGGGCTCCGGGTGGGAGAGCGACGCCGAAAGGGAGTGGGGCCGGGCTTCCCTCCCGTCTGCTGGGAAGACGCAGCCGTCTGAAGAGCAAACACGGAACAGAATGGAAGGGAGCATCGCCGACCCCCGGGAGCAGAGGGAGACGAGGAAGAGGGAGCAATGAAGGGGAATCGAAGGCTGCGAGGGGGCTGCCGGCACCAATGCAGCCCCAGCGGCTCCAGCTTTAATGGGAGAAGAGGGGATCCTCCAGCCAAAATTTCCCACTGGAGTTAACGGTGGATGGAGGGAAGTGCAGAGGCTCAATGTATCTCAGCCTCGGGTGCATCCAAACCAGGATCCTCCCTAAAAAAAGTCCCCTGGGAAGCATACAGCCATGCAGGAGCGGTGGAGGGAGGCGAGGTGCCTGCCACCCCCCCAGGGGTCACCTGGAGCTGCTGGGGACGGGGACCCCACGCTCCGCCAGCGCCTGCCAGCGCGGAATGAGGGGAGGGAAGGGAGGAAGAGAAGGAGACAGATGGGCAGCGATGGAAACATAAGTTAACTCAAAGGAAGCGGATAAACAGCAGGCAGGGAGCAGATCCCAGCACATATGCTGTGCTGCAGCTAGCCAGGCACAGGGAGGTTCCTCGCCATCCCCGGTCCCCGTCCCCACGCAGGGGACCGAGCCACACGGGGAGGTTGGTGGCAGGAGCCAGTTGAAGGCTCAAGGCTTGGGGCAAAAATGCCGGGGGGGTCTGAAGCCAGGATTTGGAGCAGGAGAGGGGGATGGCAGCCCAGAGCGGCTGGGACAGAAGCTCAGGTGCAGCTCATGGCCGTGGGGCATTGTGGAAGCCAAAAGCTGGCCAAAGCCACATTGGGGTGGCCAAACCTCCGTGAGATGGACACGACTCCCAGCTTGGGAATCATGGACCAATTCCCTACGGCAGCTGGGGGGCCTTTGGCCAGGTTCCTGCCTTGCTGGCAGGGGCAAGGCAGGTGGGCAGCTGGACTGGGGCCAGGCGGGGTCTCCTGCCTCAGTTTCCCCAGCCTGGAGAGGGGAGCGGAGCAGCATCAGCTCGTACGAACGCCTGGCAGGGCCCCGGCCACAGGGATCGAACGTCATTCCTGGTGCTGGCTCATCTGCAGGTCACTGCTCAGGACTTGAGTGGCTGATGGGAAAAGGAATAAGCCAAAGCCGAAGCTGGGAGGCTGAGACCCTCAAGAGTCCTTGAGCCCTGCAGCGCAGCGCTGCCTGCTCATTACTGGATACGCCGGGGCCAACCCGGCATCGCTGACTGCTCCGGCCACTCTGCGGCGGCAGGAGGGGGACCCCGGTGACCCCCATTGACCCCGCTGCCCACAGCGGTGCCGTGTGGGTCCCCACCGGGGGGACTCTCCCGCTGCCGCAGCCCCCAACTCGCTCGGAATGACAAGCAGGCAGAGGCACGGAGCAGCCCAGCGCATCTCTCCAGTGACGTTCAGCCGGGTGCTAATGAGCCCCGGGCTCTCCAATCTGCTCGGCAAATGTCATGACCCAGATTAATTGCTCAAAAAGACACCCAAAGGCTGCTAACAAAAGAAAAAAAGGAGGAAAAAAAACCAAAAAAAACCAAAAAACCCAAATCCACAACAAGCCCCCCTACAGCAGCCAGCACACCCCCCCGCGCAGCCCGGAAAGCCCAGCCCGTGGCAGGAATGCGTGTCGGGGCGCCGGGCCAGCGAGCGCCGTGGGCGCACACAGCCGCCCTTGTTCCCTGCTCCCCAGTGCAGGGTCAGAGCTGCCGGCCGGCCTCCCCGCACAAGGGGAAGCCTGTTCGGAGGCAGCCGCGCTCCCTGGCGGGATGCTAACGCCTGCCCAGCAGTTGCCAGCACGACCGGAGGCTGCTGCACCTCGTGCTGCACCTTCCAGGGGCAGCGTTATCCCCTCGGGGGGGGGAAACTGAGGCACCAGTGCTTCAAGGGACACGGCACCTTCACCAAGAGCTTTTTCAGTGTCACCCAGCCCTCACTGGAGCAGGGCATTGCAAGCAGGTGGCTTTTGCATCTCCGTCCCAGACCTTCCTGCCGAGAGCAGCGTTTCTCCTGCGAGCCTGCAGACGTAAGCATCTTCCAAGCCTTTGGTTTCCAGGCCCTCCAGCAGCGCACGGCTGGACCCTGGGCGCTCTGGTAGCCGTCACTCAGCCGCTTGCCACCTTCACGCCCATTCAGCGTCCCCCACACGGCTCCTGGTGCTTTGTTCGCAGCATCTGATGTCCTCCGCAGGCCGCTGCCACCACCGTCTTTGCACGCCCGGTGGTGTCCCAATGGGTCCCCCCAGTTCCACATCGGTGCTGGGGTCGGGGAACCTCCACTGCATCCAAGGGATGCTCGTGCTCCCCGCATCCGCCAGCTCAACCAGGCACCATGGCTACAGCCTCCCTACACCGGTGGCCACCATAATCCATTTACTGCGTGAAAAATACCTCCCTGTGCGGAAAACAGGTCTTCCTGGAGGAAGAGGAGGGGGGGCAGAGGGTCTCCCTGCCCCACCAGCCAAAAAGGCAGGGGGAAAAAGAGAAAAGGGAGTGCAAGCAGATGGGAGACAGCTGCCCACAGGGCTGCTGCTCTCTGGTCTTCAGGACTCCTGACCTAGTTATCGGCCAGGGAGGTAAAGCACAAAGCAGAGACAGGTGGGGGAAGAGCCCAGGCCCAGAGATGTAGAAATAAACGGGTGATGGGCAAGTTAACCCAGGGTGAGGGAGCTTCCAAAACGGTCCAGGAGATAGACCCCGGCTTGGAGCTGCCGCGTCTCATCCTGCCATGTGTCACGCCAAGACGGCAAAGAGCCACGGCGACATTTCAAGAGCCAGGACAAAAGACCTTCTGACAAGAGCCTTAAAGTGCTGCCCCCCACGCAGCCGAGCGGAGATGTGGGGGCTGCGGTAGCCCTGGGAGCAGTGCTGCCTGCCGCGGATGCTTCAGTCTGCCGGGGGAAGGCAGCCCGAGGAGTAACGGCTGGGAGAGAAAACCAGGCAAGCTCAAATTAGAATTAATAAGGCAGGAATTGTTAGTGGCGAGAGGGATTAGTGCTGGGAAGAGGCTGCCAAGGGGCACGGGGAGAGGCAGGCACCTTGGCTCAGCTCAGAGCCACATCTCCCATTTCAGCAGCAAAAGGGGAGCCAGCCCTGGCCCTGGTTTACCCAAGGACCTTCAGAGGAGAAACCTCTGCAGCCCCCGCGGAGGGGAAAGCCGGGCCCTGGACCCGCCACAGCCCACATGCCAAACCCAGGATCCGCACCACGCCAAGGCATGTTTAGCGACACCAGCAGCCGGATCCTGACCTGTTCGGGGAACAGCTCATTTGCAGCAAGCCCTGTCCCATGCACAGGGCTTGGAAGTGGCTTGCAGCCTCGCCTGGCACGCTGGAGCCTGATTTCCCAGCCTGAGAGCATCCCTGCAAGGCAATCCCAGCCCAAGAACATCACTGCAAAGGCGATCCCAGCCCGAGAGCATCACTGCAAGACGAGGTCCTGCTCCCAAGGACCTCTCCCTGCCAGGCAGGAGCAGCCGCAATCCCGTGTGTCCATCTGGAGCATCCAGCGGCACGTGTCAGGAAGATGCTCTGCAGCGCTGCCCGCCCGAGATGCATCCCCCCCCCGTCTCAAATCCCCCAGCTGCCTTTGGAGACCAAGAGGTCACAGGCAGCAGCCCCCCGCACCATCTCCCCTCGCCTTTTCAGCANTCACGGCAGCACCAGGGCGGGCGCGGGGGGGGGGATAATTTTAGCCCCCCACGGGTACATCCATCCCTCCTCCTGATGGGGATGGGGCTGTCAGATGCTCCCAACTGCAGAAAGTGGGGCTGCATTTGGGGGGTGATGCCCCTGGGGCCCATCCAGCCCTCCACCCATCGCCCACCGCCCGGGCCCTGGCTGCTGTGCCACCCCGCAGGGAGCCCACGGACCTGCCACCCTGGCTTGGAGCGGTGCCTTTCATCCAAACCTGCTGGTTCCCCGGCTCTCGATGGGTAAACAGCCTCCCCTGCCTGGGGAAACTGAGGCAGGGAGACACCAGGCTTGCCTGAGGCTGCTGTTTATGACGGAGCAGGAGCGGGAAGACAGGAGTCCCAGCTCCTGTGTTTCATCTTCATCCCAAGCTCATTTATAAAGTTGTTTTTCCCTGCAGAACAAGGCCAGTCAACTGTGGGGTGGCCAACGCCACTGAATCACCTTTTGCTGGCCCAGCCTGTTGATGGCTTCACCCCAGCTTCTGCAGCTGGGAGCCACCCCTGCCTCGCCGCATTGTCCTCTGCCTCAGTTTCCCTTCTTGTCCAAGGGCACCCATCCGCTGCACAGGCAGACCCAGCACTGTTGGGTGCCTCAGTTTCCCCCATGTTGGAGTTCGGCTGTGGGCTGCCTTGTCCCCGGCAGTGCTGGGACCACCAGGGACCCTCCCCAGCCCAGCAGGGCTGAGCCCCCCCAGCTCACAGCTTACTTCCCCGGGAGCCGAGCCTTGGCAAAGGGAAGGGGCTGCTTATGCAGAACAAATGGAATCGATCAAAACAAAAGGCAGCAGGCCTGCTTCTATTTATTACCCATCCAAGGGTTTAAAATGCATCTACAAACATCCACAGACATATGGAGAAGGAGAACCCGCCAGGGCCACCCTGGCGGGCAGGGAAAGGCAGGGCCAGCCGTGCCCACAGTGCTCGGACACAGGCCACCCACCACCAGCCGGCCATTCACCCAGCTCTGCCCCTGGGCTGCTCCGCCGAGCCCTCTCCTGGAGTCTTGGGGTCACCTCCCCATCTCTCGCAGCTTTTCACCCCTCCGCATCCCACCCCCAGCCTGTTCCTCGGGACCAGGCTGGTCCCCAGCCACCCACCAGTTCGGGACAATGCCACCCAGCAGCCCCCTGGGGTCCCTGGAGCAGAAGGAGGATGAGGAGCAGGGTGCCAGCACCTGCCCAAAATAGCCGGCGTTGGGTACAGTGTGGCCCCTGCAGCACCACCTCCACGGACACTTTAGGAGCTCAGGACCCACGCTGGAGGATCCAGCAGCAGGATCCAGCCCACGCTGCCGAGTGAATTGAATCCCTGCCTGCTTTCTCAGGGCTGCCGCTCCTGCTAACAGACTCCCTGAGCTCCCAGCAGCTTCTTGCCTTCTCCCTCGGCCTTATCAGCTCATGGAAGAGGTGGTGCTGGTGGCACCTCACCGCTCCCTTCCCAGCTGGGGCAGCGCTGTCACTCTGGCACCGAAACAGAAGTCGGCAGCAGCGAGGAAGGCCCGTGAGAGACAGTTTATTAATGCGCTGATGAGGCAGCGGCGTGTCAGGGTCTGCACGCTGGAGGGACAAGCTGGCTCCCAGCAGATATGGCCATGAGGACCTGCTGGGGGAAGGGGCCTTTGTGGCTGGGGGCTGCTGTGGAACACTATGGACTCTTGTCTTGCTTGACCGACATGGCACTGAGACTGGCCCATGGCTAACAGCAGACCTGGGCACAGCTGCCTCAAGGTCCTGCTCCTCAGACAAGCCACGCTGGGGTGCAACCAGCTCTTTCTCCCTGTGCATGCCCAGCAGACATGCTGGGATGTGCCTCAGTTTTTCCCTGCTGTCAGACAGTGCCTACCCTCCTCCGGGAGCCGGCCCCGGTGCAGCAGCAGGATGCTGAGCCTGACCCACCTCCAAACCCTGGGACCTGCTCATTGCAGAGGCGTCAGAGGGATGGATCCTGTGGTCTCAGCTCCAGCTCGCAGCCCCCCATGAGGGAGCTGTGCCCCATCCCGGTGTTGGGCCCAGCTGCGCATCCATCGAGAGCGAAATGACGCCGCGCTGCTGCTCGCTGCCAGCACGTGGGGTGCAGCCATGTGCTTGCGCAGCCATTACCCAGGCAATTACCAGATGCCAGCTGGGCTTTGTGGCTGTCAGAGAACAAACCAGGCCACGCAGCTTCCCTCGGGCTCTTGGGCTCCTCCTTGGCCGAAGCTCAGCCCTTCCCACCTACCTGGGCTCCCCATTCCATCCCTCTGGGGCCCCGCTGCAGGAACTGCTGTGTTTCTGAGCTGATGTGGGGTCCCAGGAAGTCGGGATGGGGGTGTCTGGGTCAGGGTGGGACGTGCTGAGGACACCGAGGGCTCTGCCGGAGCCCACAGCCAGGCGTCCCTAGGGGAGCCCAGCAGCTCCGGGCAGGGACAACCCGCTGCTCTATTCTAAGCCCGTGTCCCAGCCCAGGGGGTGGTGGAGGTGATACTTGGTGGGGGACGATGCTGGTGCTCGGGGAGGGATGCTGCTGCTCGGGGAGGAGGATGCTGCTCGGGGAGGGATGCTGCTCCCTCGTGAGGACAGCCCCCTCCGCTGCAGCACGGCGACGGATGCAAAGGTGCAGCCTGCACGGCTTTTACAGCCCTCGACTTCCCCTCCATCCCCCGCAGAGACGACCCCTCCCAGTCACCCCCAGCACCCAGCCTGCAAAGATTTTTGCCTCCAGAAGGCTAAATCCAACAGGAATCGGTGGGGGGACAGGAGGGGAGGGAGAAGAGTTACTATTTTCTTTCTCCAATTTGAGCTTATTAAAACTTCATTCAAAGAAATAGACTTTTCATCTCAAATCTCATGCAAGTTTCATGGCACTGCAGATGGCAGAGCGGGAAAATGCCCATTGGAGAGTTTAATAACAGCACCCAGCCCTTAAATGGGTTCCCTCAGCAGGGAGGGCTGTGCTGGCTGGCATCCAGAGCACCCCCACACACACTGCCCAGCACTTTAAGGGCCGTCCCCCCGACTCCCACCCTCTAATCACTTTGCTCACGTTCTTCCTAGTTAAATCTGAAGCACTCTCGCATTAATAAATCCCCCCCGATGCACCAGATGCAGGCAGCAAGCACAGCTGGCCGCGTCCCCGGCCATTAGGAGATCAGCGCAGCCGGGCTGTGTCCTGCTGTCACCCCCTCACTCCACGCCGTGCCTCAGTTTCCCCCACCTCTCCAGCAGAGATGGCCCTGTCGCTCTGCTGGGAGGGGAGGCAGCGAGCGAGGTGCCAGCCGGTGTGGGCAGCACTGGGAGGAAGCGGTGGCATTGCCGAGGCCTCTCCCAGGACGCACTTATAAGAGCGCTAAGCAGTGCCTGGGTGCCTCAGAAGTCTCCTGAGGACAGTGGAGCAGCCTCCCACCCCCCGGCAGGAGGGGAGGCTCCGTGGGAGCGGTGACTAAACAGCATCCCCAATCCCGTCATTAATATACATCCATGCCGCCCGGGCGCTGCTCGCCTCCGCGCCGTGTGGAGCCCAGCTCAGCGTTGCGGCGAGGTGCTGACTCACCACGGCTCGCAGGGAACCGGCTCCCCTCGGCTCCAGCCTCTCTCTCCGCCAAGCCCAGCAGTGATGGGGCGCAGAGAGGATGCGCAGCCCTCCGTCATGGCACGGGGCAGCCCGCTGAGGCCTCCTCTTCGTGCCTGGCAGCTGCAGCAGCCAGACACCATTAACATCTGGTTTCCTACGGAAGAGGGAAGACCAGGCTGTTCCCCAGCTCATCCATCCAGAGATGGGTATGGAGGATCCAGGGTCTCGGGAGGGTGTCCTGCTCTCAGGCCCTGGCTGTGCCCTGCTGCAGACCCCTCCCGGCCGTGGATGTCGGGGTTACCCAGCATCAACCACCTCCCCACAGCTGCCGGGCAGGTCTGTGCCACGGTATCCCCACAGGGACATGACGATGGGGGACGTGGGGACATTCAGACGGAGCCTGCCAGCAGGGATGGGGCGCAGAGGTGCCGGGCACCCCGAAACTGGCTCCTCACCCGCTGTGAGGGAAGCTGGGGGGGGACGCAGAGCTCTGCCAAGCCCAGCCAGACATCCCTGCAGCCACAGGAGAGCTGAAGACCCCTCGGACCCCCTGCCCCGACACCCAGGGGTGCTGCTCTTTAGGAATCCTGGGGGAAAACGGGGGCTCAGCCCCTCCCGAGTACCGCCCACCCCGCTCGGTGGGGCCGGGGGCCGGGCTCCCCGCCCGGCTGCCAGAGGCAGCATCTCTCCCGAGACAGGACCATCTTGCCACAAGGGGGAACCCCTGGGCTGGAGAAATTCGTCCTGGAGATGCTTCACGGCTTTGCACCCACAGCCCCTATTTCCAGAGAGGGTTTTTTTTGGCCAGGAAAAGATGCTCGCCTCTCGCTCGGCTGGCAAGGGGCTTTGGACCCCTTCTCTTGCCCCAAATCACCTGCAAGCACCTCCCATCACCCTGCCTCAGGGGTGGCGCGGTCCCACCTGGATGGATATGTGCCCTGACCTGGTTTTTCGCTCAGGAGATTCCTGTCTCTGACCTCCTTTCCCCAGCTGATCCGATCCCAGGGATGAGGGTTGGGCAGGACACGCGACTGACACCCGGGATGCGGGGGAGCGCTCAGCCGAACGAGGGAGCGCAGCAGGGCAGGGTTTCTTAGGCATCTGATAGCACCACAAGAGAAAAAAACACATATTCTGCGTGGGTGGATCAGTCAAGCAAGGACAGCTGGGACACTCGTATCATCACGGTGAAGGAAAGCCAGCAGGATTTCCAGGAAAAATGTAGCTGGCCTGGCTCCGGTTGCCATCCCGCAGCACCCACACAGGCATATCGGGAGCAGGCTTTGCATCCCGGCAGGATTCACAGCACCCAGGAGGGAGCCTGGGGCTCCTTTGGTGGGGCAGAGATAAGAGCCACTGGAGCTGAGCACCGGTCCTCAGTCCTACCATTCAGCTTTATACCCCCAACGCCACAAGCCAGGGCAAGCTCTGTGGCCACTGCTCTCACGCATGGACGTGCATCTTCCCCTCCACCTCCCCAAAGGCTCCAACCCACCACCCCTTCAGAAGAACACGGTATTTGGGTTGGCTGCGTGGCTCTCCAAACAACGGGGTGGCTCCAGGCAAAATCTTCCCATGGGGCTGTTAGCAAGAAGCCAATGGGAGTGTGTGTTTAGGTAAAACTATCGAATAAACTCCAGGCTGGGCAGGCTGCAGCACTGAGCACAGCTGGCCAGAAGCCCCTTGGGGTGGCCTGGGCTCCCCACCAGTGACAGGGCACAAAGCACACTTGGAAGGGACCGGGACAATTCTTCATTCCATGGAGCAGCAGCACCAAGAGGACCAGAGAGGCAGGTAGAGGCTCTGCCAGGTTAGTGTTGAGAGCTGCAGCAGGGTTGGGAAGGCTTCTATCCAAACCCCTGGGATGACAACGTTTCCCCATGCCTTTAATCTGCACAGGGAGACTTCCAGGAGAAGGAAAAACATTCATTGGAAAACAAACTGATGTATCGGGGGATGCTGGGGAATTTGTCTGCCCCCCCAGGGACAGAGATGCCAGCACCAGGAGTGAGGGAGAGAAAGGCAAGGCAGGGAAAGGGGAAGAAAGATGCCAGGAGGATGGAGAACGGAGGCATGGACCAGCAGGATTAGCAATGATAAACTCGCAGCTAAATTGGGCTTATGTCAGCATGTATTACCCAAGAGTGACAGGAACGATGGCCTTGCTCGTCTGCCATTTGTAAGTGGCAAATTCTCCCTCCATCCTGTTTACGATGAATTAGCTGGCATATGTCTAATCGTCTTTGCAAGCGCAACTACACGGGCAGAGATTAAGGCCTGGCTCCTCCTCCACACCAAGCTCTTCGCTTCACGGCAAGGAGGAGCAGAGTGCTTTTACCTGGCTGCTCCAGGACGGCGGGGAGGGAAGGTACGAAGGATGGCACCCAGCTACACGAAGCAAGGCTTCCAGAAACCCAAAGCCCTAACGCAGCCAGGCCCCAGACCAAGAAATCCCCGTTCCCGTGATCCACCAAGGGAGCCCGGGCAGCTCACTTTGCGAGCCAAGCCCTCCTCTCCGACTGCTTTGTATCCCAAGGCGTGGGATGCCCGTCGCCTGGATGACTCGTCAGGTAGATGGGGATAAAGGAATAGCACTGACAGGTACTTGAGAGATCAAGAAGAACCAAATCCCTGACTCCTTTCCAAGCAAACCACTGTACTTAGAATCATAGAATCGCCCAGGTTGGAAGGGACCTTTCAGATCATCGAGTCCAACCATCAACCTAACTCTGACAAAAACCATCACTAAACCATATCTCTAAGCACTGCGTCTACCCGTCTCTTAAATACCTCCAGGGATGGTGCCTCAACCCCTTCCCTGGGCAGCCTGTTCCAATGGTTGGTAATTGATAATGGTGTAAAAATTTTTCCTCATATCCAATCTAAACCTCCCCTGGGGCAACTTGAGGCCGTTTCCTCTTGTCCCATCACCGGTTCCTTGGGAGAAGAGACCGACCCCCCCTGGCTACCCCCTCCTTTCAGGGAGCTGTAGAGAGCGAGAAGGTCTCCCCTCAGCCTCCTTTTCTCCAGGCTGAACACCCCCAGCTCCTTCAAGCATGGTTACCAACCCAGAGCCTGACACAGTACTTGTTTCCAGTCATCTCCTTTAGAGGAGAGCCGGGATGGCAAAACCAGAGGCACTAATTAAACAATAAAGCCGTGGAATAGGCATGTGTGTGCGTGGGAGTGTGTCCACACGGCTGATAGCTCACCCCAGGGCAGGCGGTGTTTGGCTTGGGCAGGGGGAGACCCCTGTCTGACACGGTGACTGCTACTCAGGCACGTTGAAACAATCCTGCAGAAGTTCGGAAAGTTTGGCTGGCAGAAAAAGAAGGCTCCAGCACATCAGCGTGAGCCATCGGAGCCAGAATAAACAGCCAGTCAGGAAGAGAAGGAGCAAAGGTGGTTACAGGGGGGGATAGGTCTGCTGGGAGGCAGCGAGAGCAGGCTGTTCTTACCTCCACAGGAAGGCTTTGAAGACCTCCCTGCCCTCTCGCCGTGATGCTGAGGAACCAGAGCAGTTCCTTCAGCCGCAGGGTATCAGCAGCCCAAGTGGAAGATCAGGGCTGCGGGAGGCCCAAGCTTTGCAGGGCATCCTCCCTCTCCTTAAGCAAATATTTTTCCCCTCTTTATTCCTTGTCTTCTTTCAAAAATAGAAACAAATTCGATAGAGTTATTGAATGTTATTATTAGTATGTCTGTGAACCAGTGGGATGAGGAGAGAGAGGAAGCACCCCCTTCCCACTGACAGTCAAACCTTGCTTCCACACCCCAGGCAGAGGAAAAGGGAGTATGGAATCATAGAATCAGGGAATGGTTTGGGTTGGAAGGGACCTTAAAGCCCATCCAGTGCCACCCCCTGCCCTGGGCAGGGACACCTCCCACCAGACCAGGTTGCTCCAAGCCCCGTCCAACCTGGCCTTGAACCCCTCCAGGGATGGGGCAGCCACAGCTTCTCTGGGTAACCTGTTCCAGCACCTCACCACCCTCAGAATACACAATTTCTTCCCAATATCTCATCTAAATCTCCCCTCTTTCAGTTTAAAACCATTCTCCCTCATCCTATGGCTCCCCTCCCTGATAAAGAGTCCCTCCCCATCTCTCCTATAATCCCCTTTTAGGGACTGGAAGGCTGCTATAACGTCTCCCTGGAGCCTTCTCTTCTCCATCTCCTCCTCACAGCCCTGGTGCGGGGGAGGTGATGGCTGCTATCGCCAATGCCCATCCAGTAGTGTTAAGACCTGAGCTGGGTCACCAACCTGCCGCTCTGCGAGCGGGTGCCATCTCCCGGGCTCGCCTTGGCTAAGGGGAGAGCGAGCAGTGGAACGTGCTAATGACCAGCTGGACGGGAATCTGCAGCTCCAGTTTGCTGGGGGATGGAGCAGGAGGGAGAGGACTTGGCTGTGAACAGGGTGAAAGGAGATCTGCAGCACGGTGCCGGCAGCCCGAGGGGTGCTCGCCGCCTGCTGGGCCGGCCAGATGCTCTTTGTTCGTGGAGGAGAGAAAAGGGCCACATGTACCCAAGCACATCCTCGCACCTCTGTGCCGCGCCGGGGCTGCTGGTGGGACCGCAGCTTCCCTCCTGGTTGCAGCTTGGGAGAATGCTGCGAGACAGGTAGGCGGCAATGTTCGGGCAGGGAGACCAGGCTCCTGGTTGGGGAACCTGCTTCAAGGCCATCTCTAATTAGTATCACTCTCTTCTCCATCCCTGGACCAGCACAAGGGTAAGCGAGCTTGACTGGGGATCCCTGGAGACTGCTCCAGGCCATGAGCTCAGCTCACGGAGGCTGTGTGGCGTGGAGACAGCTGCAGGGAGCCCCCAGCAGCGGGCTGCAGGAGGAGAAGGCAGCTGTGTCCATCTCTCGGGGGGCTTAGCTGGCTCCTCTATATAGCTGCTATCCCACTGCACTGCAGACAGACCCCTGAGGAATGCGAGCCTTCCCCCCAACTCCATCCCAGTGTCCTGGAAATGTGGTGGTGAGGAGCAGAGTATTTATTTAGCAGGAAGATTTCTAAGCAGGGCCAGTCCCCGGCACTTACTGCCGGCCATGCCGGACCCAGACGTGAGAGCCCTTGTGCACAAACTAGCCAGAGAAAACTACCTCTAATTAGAGGGTGGAGTTAAAAATATCCATAGTCCGTAAACAGAGGGAGGCAGACAGGGAAAAGGCACATGCCAGCGTGACTGACGCCCCGGGAGGGAGACGAGATTAGGAGCGACTCAGCCTTACACATACAAATGATTCAAAATAGCCAAGCATATGCCGGAGCGATGAACTGGGGAGAAACGCTGGGCCTGGCGTAGGAGTGGGGGTCATGGTCTGGGACACCGGGGAATCAACAGCTTGTCTAGACTACAGCAGATGAAAAAAGAGATGCCATCTGAAGCGAGGAGCGAGATGCACCGCCATGCCAGCGTATCTGCAGAAAGCTGCCCCAGCAGCAGACGCAGCACAGAAGAAGGAGGGATGCAGGCCAGGGACCTGCACATATTCCCAGAGCTGCTGCGGATGGTCTCGGGTGAACAGCATCTCTGCAACGTGCTTCGAGGTCCTCAGGTCAAAAGTGACGTGTATAAATACGAGTGTCTTTTTACCCACAGAGCCTAAAGTCACTCTAGAAACTCTCCAAGACAAGGCAGGAATTCGCTTCCAAACATCCTGTCCAGCCCCTACCAAGGGAAACAGCCTCCTTCGGCCAGGGCTGGGATATGAGCTTGAATGTGGTGGCATCCTGCTCCTGGGGAGACTCTGCCTCTCTGATGGCACCTAGTACCCACGTCACCTACAACCTTCCCTCTGTCACACGCAAAGGTGGCTCTGGAGACACTTCAGATTATCTAACAAAACCCCGTCTGCTGGCATTTGCGCCCCTGAGCAAATGCAGCGGCCCACTCTGAGGTGTAACGAAGTGTTTCTGAAGAACGCAGTGTCTGCCAGGGCCTCCTGCTGCCCAGGCCAGTGGATCTGCCTGCCACAATCCCAGTTCTGAAGCTAAAGAGGTCTGGAGCGAACCTCATGGCTGGGGAAGGTCCAGATGGACAGCCCAGGCTGCTCCTCCGCACGCAAGGTATGTCACAGCTCCTTGGCAGAGTCCTTGGAGCCCTGGTGCCTTGGATAATAGCATTCCTGCCTGCCATGTGTCCTGCTATTGAAAACTCATCGTGACAGGCACAGCCTGTTATTACAGGTTGGAGCAGCTTCTTCCCAGCAGGGCTTGAACCTCAGTTTGGGCCTCCAGGCACTACGAGCAGCAAAAGGATATCCATTTTCTCTGAGTCGCCTTCAGTCCAAGCACTTGGTGTACAACACACTCCGTACAACCTCTAGAAACCCCCAGGGTGTTTTTTTTCCCCAGTTTATTCCTTGGGTCACCTTCCCTCCTTTCTTAAAAGTGCCAGGAGCGAGGTCCCGCTGCCTTATCTTGCACCTCTCCGCTGCCACCACTGCTTGTCCCTGGGCCAGCGCTTTCTTCTCCATCCCCCCTGGAGCTCGGGAGGGCTCCTTGGCAGGACATGTGCTCCCTCCCTCTCATCCTGCAGATTCCTCTTCTTGTTTCCAGCACGGATGGGAGGCTCTTCAGAGAACAAAGAAATCATAGGAAGAGGCAGGTTTATGCTTCCCCTCATCATGCCTGAATACATCCCCACGCTACGCAGGGTGGCTCTTAGCACATATTTCATTCCAGCTACTTGTTTCAACATTAAATAATGAAATGGGAGCTCCATTTGTATGTGAAAATCAATGTTTTACACTGCAGAGCTTTGCTGTCCCGGTTTGATGGGCGCTACGGTTCTTGTATAATGTTTATTGTGACCCCTTTTGCTTGTTGAGTTTCACATTTCAAATGGCTCCTCCGTGGCGATGGCAGATTAAGAGGCAGAACTTTGCTGTAATAAAACCACAGAGACAGCAAAGAGAGAAGAGCCGGCACAAGTCGTATCTGCCCGAGAGAGGCAACTGGCACCTCTGTCCCGTGTGAGGATGCAGAGACAAAGTGACGTTCAGGGTTTCATACCATGGTGTTATCCGCTAAGGTCGTATCTTTGCCAGTTGACTTCAAGCCAGGCCTCTGCCTGCATTGATTATTCACAAACATCCTCTCAACACGTGCCCAGGCTGACCTCCCGCAGCCCAGAGAAGGAAATCAAGGCTTAGAGGAGAACGTTAGCGCTGGCCCAGCTCCTCCTCCAGTGGCCCAGATGGCCTGGGGACACCGGCGCACCACAGCACCCTCCGCCTGCGGCTCTCCCAGCCCAGATCTTCCCCAGCACAGCTCTTCCCCAGCCCGGCGTCGAGATGCTGAGCCCAGTTTCCAGCCGGGTCCATGCCCAGTGGTGGACGGAAAGCCCTCAGCGCAGGGTGCCACAGACCCTTTGTGGGTCCACGTTTCAGCTGGCTGCCTAAATACAACTTAAAAGGCCCAAAGGAGCTAGAAATCCTCCTGTCCTCTCTCATTTCCCGTTTCTCAGCCCCAGCCTTCCCTCATCAAGCTCCTGCAGGAAGTTAAAGAGGAGCCTGACACCTCAGCGATTACATTTTATCGCTGATTATACTCTATGTAATCACATTTTACATCTCCTGTCATTTCAGTCCAAATGGACTGCGTTAAAATAACTCCTTACTCAACAGGGACCCAGCCCAACAACTGCTGGAGTCAGGTTTTAAGCCATACAGTCTTATTAGGCGATTCCTTCCCCTTCATCCCCAGTGGAATGTCCCATCTGGACATTAGAATTGATGAGAACCTCCGTATTAATTTCACCAGGCTCAGATCAGCCCTTTAAATCTACTCATTAGCATCTTCAGATAGATCTACTACATTATCAAGTTAAATACGTTTTTACATCCCTTAATTTCTCCCGGCTCCACCGAGCTGGTTTACAGACCAGAGAAGAACTCGGCTTTCGTTCCAGCTGCTTGATCTTCAACAGCATCTTAATTACATCCCCATCACACGCTGCTGACAGTTAGTGACGCATGAACCGGCATTAACCCAGCCTGACTCGCTGAATTTGGGGCGAGAGTCCGACGCTGACAATTTTTGTTTCTTTCTGTTAATCAGAGGAAAAAGGCTCTGGGACACTTTTGAGGACCACACCGCAGATGGGGATGCTCTCTGTGCAAAGCCACTTTTTGGGCAGAATCACTAAATCGAGCCTGTGGCCGTGTCAGAAACAATTTGGCACAGCAGGACTTGGGGAAGCTCCTCTGGAGACACGCTCTCTCCCCAGCTGCATGCCTGTGTTTCTTACTTCCTTTAAGTTGTCCAAAAGTTATAGCGAAATGCACAGTTCAACGTGAGAGTGCTTTTTAGGGAAAATTCTCCCGCTTTTTAGAGGTTCTTATTAAATAGAGGGGGGAAACACCCACTCTAGAGCAAAACTTGGGTGGGTTTTGACAACCAAAAAATGTTGCTTTCAAGCTAATTCCCAGCTTTTGCTGTTCAAAAAAACCATTTAAAGTCTTCCCAGCTTTTTCCTCTGGGTGAATTCCCTCCGCGGGGACGGCGTGTTTCGGGGTGGGCGCCTCTTCCCACCCGGCGGGGTGAAGTTTCCCGGGAGGACCGGCGGGATGCGGGTAATGCGGGGGCTGCGGGCCGGTCCCCCCACCACCACCCCACCCCACAGAGGACCATCCCCTCCTCGGTCACTCCCCTCTGGTCCCCTCCTCGCGGTGCCAGGCGCCGGGATCCGCGCCTCCCCGCCCGGTTTCCGCGGCGACGGGACCGNGCCGGAGCCGGCCCGGCAGCCAGCGGCGGCGGGGCCGCCTCGCCATCCCCGGCCCCGCGTCCCGGGGCGGCCGCGCAGCGGGGAAGGGGCATGCGCTTCCCCCGTCCCCATCGTGGGCCGGGGGAAGGGGGATGCGATGTCCCGGTGGCGATCCCCGGGAAGAGGGTGGGGGGCATGCTCTGCCCCGGCTTCGTAACGGGAGGAGCGCGGGGAGGGATGCGCTGCCCCGACCCTCGGTACCGGGGAGGGGAGGGATGCCGTGCCCCCGACCCGCGGTCCCGGGGAGGGATGCCGTGCCTCCGACCCGCGGTCCCGGGGAGGGATGCCGTGCCCCCGACCCGCGGTACCGGGGAGGGCAGGGGTGCGCTGACCCTGACCCCAGGGGGATGCAGGGACCCGGGATCCTGGGACAAGGAGTCGCCGGCTCCCACACCGGGAGCGTGGGGGGGACAAGACAGGGGGGTAAACCATCCCAAAACTCCAGCTCAGCAAAGACCGGGTCCAGGGATGAGGGTGCCAGGAATGTGCAGCCTCGGCAGGCAGGCAGGGCGGACACTAGTGCCTATTCAAGACCAGGCACAGGCGCCTATTGTTCCGGGGGCCCCGCATGAATGTTTGCAGTTTTAATTGCAAAAACATTTGCTAATTCCGCTCAGGAATGAATTTGGGGTCATTTGTTGTCTGGCTATTAATAGTGGGGGGGATGAGGAGGGGGACAGCAGCCGGTGGGCTTGCATTGCCCTCCCCCTCCGCCGTCTGCCCAGACGGCAGAAGGAGAAAGTGGGATGGAGTGGGGTTAGGGTGACAACCAGCAACTGATTACTAAAATAAACGGGGCTGTGCACGCATGCACATGTGTACAGACACGTAAGTAACTTCTTTGGGTCAACTCAAGACTGTGTGTATTGAAATATTTCGAACAAGTTAATCTAAGGACAAAACAATTCTCCAGTGACTCCAAATAACTTGCAGAGCCTCTTGGGCCTCAAATAAAGGGAGATTTGGGCTTTAGTTACCAAAAACACGAGCAGAGGGGTGAGACGGTCACTCTGACACTCCTCTGCGACGAGGAGATGGTTGTCATGCGCTCCAGGGTGTGTTGGTCACTTGCTTTTACTGTGGTTTGTAGCAGAAAGTTTCAGCAGGAGAAACTGGGAGTGCCCAGTCTAGGAACATCGTACAGTGTTCTGGGTGCTAACTTTGGGTTTGGATGTTCCCTTTGAATGAGGAAAAAATGACAGATTTAACACAACTTTTCCTTACAGTTGGTCTGCAAGATAGAAAGGCACCCCATTTCCCTCCTCTGTTGCATGAACAGTGCCCAAATGTCCTGTTGAATCTGGCCTACAAGATAGCAAGACTGGAAATGAATTAGTTCTGAATTTCTTTAGACAGACAGAAGTTGCTAGAAACAGCCAAACACCACTAGTTTCACACCTCTGCCTAAGAATATTTATCTGGTGAGTAAACCAAGTGGTAACAGGGTTTGCTCTCCATTTAAATACAAAAGGTTCTGGCAAAACCCAAGTGCCTCATCCTGTTTTCCAGCTGTTTTCAAATTTGGGGTCATAAGCCCAGGAGAGTGGGCAAAAGTGAGATTGAGAATTAAAAAGTGGTTTCCACTACGTTTGACTTTACATACCAGGGGCATCCCACTAAGTTAAGGTTACTCTGTCAGCAGTACATAAAATTAAACATGTAATGAAATCTGGAGGGTTGGTGCTGGAGAGAGGGATAGGAGTCAGATCATAAGGATGTGTTTGATGCCAGCTGACTACTTGAAAAAATAAAAAAAAAAAGGCAAAAAAGGAAGGTGACAAAGCTAACAAGATGCAGAGATCCCAATCTGTAAGACTCTGACCTGTACGCTTTAGACTATAAGTGTGATTGAGGCTATACGGTGCTAATTAGACTACAAGCCCTGCAGAGCAGGGATTGCCGCCTCCTGCAGTATTATTGCCAACATGGACCCTACTCTTCATCATGGCCTTAAAGCATCACCACAAAACAGGAGGCAGTGAAGCAGGGAGCATTCAGTGCATACGCAGCTCTAGGCACCGACAGCATCTAAAGATTCTGCGAATCGGGGAAATGCCACGGTCGTAATGATACCAGTGGAAGTTATTGAAATCAGTGGCGGAAAGTGGGGCTTACGATTGCCAACGATGTTACGTCCTACCTTGAGGTCTCTTTTGCGAGCTTCCCCGTGGAAACAGGCATTTGGATTTTGAGGATTTCACATGCTAGGCTGAGGGCAGAGCTGTGGAGCCCCTTCCAAAACCCTCAAGTATTTCCTGTTGAAAATAAAACGTGTTGATACCTTATAGTCCTTGATGGGGAGATACGGCAAGCCCCTGGCACACTGAAGTTTTAAAGCTCAGTGTATTCAAATCTCCCTTTGATTTAATTCTGAGGTTTTGATATGTTGGATTTTGCAAAAGGCTTTTCAGAANTGTATGAAGTCCATCTGTCCCAGCCACCAGCAACTGTTCCGAGTCAGCTGTCAGTGCCAAAAACCACTCGGTGGAAATGTTGTTAGCTCTGTTGCAGTTATGATAAGTTGCTTGTTGGTATTTTCTGATGGGAAGTATTTGCAGTATTGCTTTTCTTTTCAACAGGCAGTAAAAAATCAGGACAAACAGCTTTGAGAGCCAGGCCAAAAGAAGATGCTTAATAACATCTTCAAAAAAATTCTTAGGAAGGGCTTGGTGTTCCTATTTGGGTAAGCAATATCTGGCATCACCACCAAAGAGTGGTTGGACCCACATCTACTTTACAGCTGTTGACAAAGAACGTGACACCAGCACATTCCCTCTTGCTCTGGATGCTTCTGAGAATTACTCGGTTACTGAAGCACAAGTAGATTCAAAGAGTAAAATGTGTTTTCTTTAGTAAGGAGGAAGAGCTGTGGACTGAGATGTTGCTCCGATCGTGAACTTAGGTTCTTTTACTGACCTGTTTGTTTTTCTTCTACAAGTTGAATTCTGGGTCTCTCGTCCCGCTGCAGCTGGTTTTTCAATTATCTGTCCACACACTGAGGACCCGCACCAGGAACACACGTTAAGTTGCCAAAAAATCACCTAAACAAGTAAATAAACCGGAATGAGCTGCTGCATTTATCTTCACAAATAAGGACAAAAGCTGCTCTATGTAATGGCTGTGGGTGGGCCTGGGTTCTGCACCTCCTGCCCGTTTACACCGAATTTTAGCCATTTCCAAAGGGTAAAACATTGATGAGCGCCCACTCGCTCCTGCTTTCCTTGCAGCTGACTTGGATTATTATTTAAGTTTCTCTTGCAAATTGCGCTCACTGCTTTATCATCCTCGGCGATGAGTGTTTGTGTGGTGAAGCAGAACTGGCCTCCCAGTTGTATATTTAGAGCTAATGCTTCACAGTTGATTGCATCAAGCCCTGATGATCCGGAGAAGGTTCGTGAACTCCTTTTCCAGAGCAGGCCTGAAGTGGTGGGAGGGAGTTAGAGCAAGGGGAAAGAATTCCGCAGACCAACAGGGATCCCGAGTCCTCAAGAGCCCTTTGCTGCAAAAGAAGAGCGTGCATCGCAAATGTGCCCCTTGACAAGATAAAACAACTGCTCCCTGCGTAAAAGCCGGTGGCCTGCTTTGAAACTGCTGTTTATATAAAAAGAGATGAATTTGAGATATAAATTTAATTAGGATAATTACATTCTCAATCTGCCTTCTCTATCAACTGGAATATGAACTGCGCCGTCTTTTTCCAATTGATAAGGGCTGTTTGCCTTCCCTCTGAGCCCCTAGGGAGTATCGTGTTTTTATGAGACACAGGATTAAAACCAAATTCAACCACTAAACGTCAGTTCCATGTAGTGGAGGCGTAAGGGTGTGTGCCATACAACAAAACCCATTCCTTCGCCTGAGTCAGGACGTGGCCTAAGAACCAGTTAATGGCTTTAATTGCACTAATGAATGTTCTGGAGAGAGTCTTAATTTTCACCCAAAGGGGCTGGATTGCTGTTTGGGTAGGGTTCTGTCAATAGCTGCGCTTGGGGCAGAGGAAATACCTGCTGGGTCGCAGTTCTCAAACTCCCATGGCTGGAAATGAGAGTTTTCAGTTTCAGCAAAATAAACAATAACATGAAAACTGGACTTTTTTTTGGCTGGAAGGCTCAGGTCTCTGTTTGCTTATGACCCTTCAGAGTGCTAACACCCTCCGTATTAACTTGAGATTAGAAGGATTGTTTGGAGAGTTTAATTCTTTTTCTGGATACTTACCAGCAGAAGAGTACATCTGTGGGGAACAGGACAGCAAGGCACTCCGTGGTCTTCACCAGAACATCAGTTTTGGGATAACCCAACTCCTCACAAACTCCTGCTTCTCATTTTAGATAAGTGGAAGTCAAGGAGGCTTGCCCTGGGGATAAACATTGAGCGAGGTGCATATTAAAGATGTTTCCAGCACAAGAAGGGCCAGTTGAGGGTCTGTTATCACGTCTTCTTTGTCAGTCGCTAACTTTGATTGCCTTGCTGCGTTTCGTACTGTAAGAAAGCTTTGTGCGACTCCTGTGCAGGGGTTCAACTGTCTAACGCACGCCTTGGAAGTGCAGAACCAAGACAGCTGCATAATTGCACCAGTGCCCAGTTCTTATTAGAGCAGCATCCTAAGCCGGGCCTTCAAATTTCATAGAAAAAACACTAAAAATGCAAGAAGGGAGGTCTAGAGAGGGTGTTCCTCTGCAGTTCTTAAGCGTCTTGTCAAAGCTCCTTCTCTGCTGCATTGGGTATTGAAATTGCTTTCAGTGTGTGTTCCAAACCAGACAACTGGCAGAGAAAAGAGCAGCAGGTGCAGAAGCAAAATGTATAAATGGGAGTTGGCAAAAAAAAAAAAAACAACAACAAAAAAAAAAAAAAAAAAAAAAAACAAAAAACCAAACCCAAACCCAAAAATCTCTGCAATTTCCCCTGCTCCCGGGAGCAGAGTTGGGTGGGATTCCCATGAACTCACCTGCGGACTGCTGACAGCTGTCAAATGGGAGTCCAGTCAACACCGACACTGGGCTGACATTAGCTAATTAAAAAGAAACCCAGCCACATGCATGCTGTAACCTGACAGCCCCCAGGTACTTGAGATAAGCTCAAAAAATTAATGGGAATTGTTCTGTCATGCAAGAATCACTTGTCAGTATAAATAATATAATGTATCGGGTTCTGTAGTGCCCCTCGTGGGATGGAGCACAGGGCTTAACAGAGTCAGTTACAAGGGGAAATGAAGGTTTCAGCGCAGCAATAGATGAAGTAGATGAAATTAAATTGTGTTCAGATAATGCTCAAGGTTTTCTTTTTTTTTTTAAAGTCATAAATCCCAGGGATTTTCAGAGTTAAAGCCAGAACACACTCTAACCTACTCCCACCAATGTACCTGATTATTGCAACACAAATGTAAGATCAGCGGGTTTTTAAGAGTCCTCTTAATTCATTTGGGCACAGCTGGCGCATTTGAAGACATGGAGCTTTAAAACTGCAGCGTGCCAGGGACTTACTGTAGCTCAGGCATGTGGCTAAAAGGTAGCAGTTGAACAATGTTCAGCAGTATTTCAAGATTTTTAATCGCGCTATTAAAAATAGATTTTGGTGGCCTAGGTAAGATTTTCTGCTGAGCTGGAGAAATCCGCTGAAATCTAAAGGGATTTGTTGCCGTTATTAGGCTGTTTCTAATGCCCATGGCCTCTGCTGAAAATCCCCGCCTTAATAAACTTTGGGATAGTCCTTTATATGAGTGGCCAGCATTTTACAGGTAGGATGTAAACTGAGGAACTTTGGTTTAGACTCTGTTTTGGAGGGTGGAAGTATAATACTTCTAAAAATTCAGGTCGATTGAAAGCGCCCAACTTCTTTGCTCACTCCCCCACCTGAGACACCTAATTCACTTGCCATTTTTGACAGTCTTGTCCAGTTTGTCTCAAGATGTATAACCATGAAGTCCTTCAATGGGTGCTGAAGGAGCCCGTAATATTCTACATATCCAAAGTATTTGTGTTTCATTAGCAATAAGGAATCAGACTGGCAAACAATGCCATGAAAGAGAGCTGTTTTGGGAATCCAAGCTTACCTTTCAGCAGTGCTCTGCACAGCATTCCTGCTTTTCATTCCCAGTAGAAAGGTTTCTGCCACTTTACATCTCTCCGGGGCGGCTGTGTGCTCTCTCAGACCTGCTCGAGTGGAATCACTTGCACAGCTGAGGACTTAATGATTTTGTACAAGTCCCTGCTTGATCTTTTAGGCCAGATCAGCCAGGGAGACAATATTTTCATTTTGCTAGGATGCTATCCTTGGAAAACAAAGGCCTTGCTAGATGTTACTGCTTTTACCTGCATTACAGTAGTGTGTACAGCTTCTGTTCACCGATCGGTGTCTGTCTGAAAAAAAAAAGAAAAAGAAAAAAAGAAAAAACTCGCTATCCCAATTTGTGTCCTTGCTCAATGCAAGCTATCCAAAAGACTAATTCATAGCGCTATCGGGCTGCCATAAAGATGAGGAGCATTCCTGAGAGTATTGGATGATAATGGCTGCATGAGCAGCCCTTGAATCACAGCAGTGGAAAGAAGCGAGTGTCCGTAGGCAGGGCAGCGTCTACCACATACCCCGAGGATCCATTAAGGAGATTGCTGCCTGCTAATGGACTTCCTCCTGAGGCGCTCTGGCTGCTAACACTCTCCTGAATGATTTCCGGGAGCTTACACAGTTAACGGCAGGGAAGGTGTTGCAAAGTCCTGCAGGTCTTGCTGCTTCTGTAAAACAGCTTTTGTCCCCTCAAAGGATCTTATCAGCTATTTTTAATACACACTTAGATCTTTGCTTTAATCTTTTTCTTCTGCATTGATCTCTGCAAAAACGCAAAGGAAAATATTTCTTTATACCCACCATGTTGTTTGGACTTAGTTATTTTTAGAGCCCAGAAAACATTGGCTCTGTAGTAGTGAGGTGCTCTGCATCAGTAACTATTCTTCGAAGGGGAAGTCCCAGCTCCATGCACCACAACCATTTGTCCCTCTGGACCAGCCCTGACTTCCCCAGCCGGTGGGAGTCCCCCATCCTTGGAAGAGTGGGTTGGTTTTGTTGAGGTGTTGAGATACCAGCAACCAAAATGGAAGGAGTAATACACAACCCCCTGTTAGTGTGAGTGATCCTGAGTAGGACTGGATACACGTCATGAAACAGGGTACCTTCAACCACCGTGGATCTCCTTGTGGCTCCTACAGCAGAGGAGGTGCTGGTTTCTTTCCCTCTTTGGGCTTAGCTACTCTGCTGCCATTGCATGTAGTGTACATCAACAGGGCTGCTCTGATTTCTCAGGGAGCGAGGAGGCAATGGCTTATCTCATTTCTCGTGCACAAATAGCTATTAGTTGGCTACAGCTTGGTCAGTGCTGATGGAGCTGCCTTTGAACTGGCGATCTGGAGATGAAAGGCAGAGTGCCTTGCAACGCCTCCCCAGTCTCATGGGTTCTCCCTCAAGCAGAACTGGCTATTTGAGTCAGTAAGCATCCTTATATATCTGGTGTTTTCCCTTAATTTTGGCCAGTTTTCAACACCCCATAAATAACAGGGCAGCGCGGAGCTCTGCCTGCCAAAGCTGCCTTGTGCCTGCTGGAGGGGAGGTTAAACCAGGTACTAACTTCTCTCTTCTTCCATCAAAAATGCTCTGGTGGGCCTGGCCAACACACAGCTGTCCTCACCCACAGGCACTGCATGCTCTTCCCACACAACAGGGCGAGATAAGCCCTTTGAAGTCTGCGTTGGGGCTGGCAGCAGCTTCTAAGGCACTGGGGTACCCCCCTCTCCCAGTTGCCAACTGCGCCTTGAGTTCTCCAGGTCAACAGCTGAGCTAGGATCGGGGCTCGTAAGTCCGCAGCACTGGATCACTGGGGCTTTGCCAGGGGACAGAGGGGACTCCAAATTCCAGTTTGCAGGGCTTTGCGAGCGTGGGAGGACTCGGGGGCTTTTTCCCCTATGTTGCACTAAGGCTTGCTCATCACCCACCAGCAGCCCGCTGTCGGTCAACAATAGCGATTGTTCTTGCCCAGGGAGGCTCTTGGTGTTCTGCTGCAAGCTCCTTGATCCCCCTCTTTCTGCAAATATTTGGAACGGATCCTGTTTGGCTGTTTTGACAGTTTGACTCAGCTATTAAATGAC
The DNA here is from genome assembly GCA_013396915.1 of Stercorarius parasiticus. Taxonomy (NCBI): domain Eukaryota; kingdom Metazoa; phylum Chordata; class Aves; order Charadriiformes; family Stercorariidae; genus Stercorarius; species Stercorarius parasiticus. The sequence continues at coordinate 1,049,445 of VWZL01001228.1, read as the reverse complement.
AAAGGCAAGCTGGATCCAGGTTCACCATGGTAACAGGTAGCTCTGCAAAGAGGGGAGGTGAGGGTCAAATTCAGGGATGAGGCAGCAGAGCAGGCTCTGTGGGAGAAACACAGAGATTGTGCAGTGACCTGGCCTTAACTGGTGGAGCTAGAGCTGGGTTGCATGCACCAGTTCTGCCTGCAGCATGTAAGGGGATCCCTCCCTAACCTTGGCTGTAACACTGCACTGTCTCGAGGAGAGCGTGTTTTTGGAGCTTCTTGTGGTCTAGTGACAAACATGTCATAATTCTGGCTGCTTAAATATTTCCCAAGAGCTTTTCAATTCCTGGCTCATCCTCGGTCACTTCTGAGGCACACATGCCACACATCTCACATCTGTCACTCAGCTTCACATTCTGGACGTGAGGCAAAGTCTTTCTTTGCTACAAAGGCTTCCCTCCTTTCCTCCCTCCCTCGTTTCCTTTGGTATCTGCGTTCCTCATTGAGAAGCAGTAGCTCCTTCAAAGAAATTCGAGGGAACCCATTTGCAGAATTTACAGCTGCTTCCCCAGGCTTGAGTGTCCTCCTCTTTAGCAGCAAGCTGTTAAGCATGTTCTTAAGTGGGAAGATAAGTGGTGTTATGATCCTTTCATCTTCTGGTTCAGAGCAGGCTGGAGATAACTGATAAGGGGATGACAGCAAGGAAGATGCATAGGCACCTTTGGATTTAATTCCTACTTTGCAAGGCAGTCTTTAAAGCACATCTCTGGTGGGAACACAGGCTGGTAAAATAAAGCTGGTCCTTCCTTTCTCAGCATATGTCTTTTCCTCATGTCTCTGAGGCAGATCCTCTGTCTGTGCCAGCAGAGCTGGTGCAGAATGAGCTACGTTCTCCACTTCAGAGCTCTCCTTCTGGTGCTGACATTCGAGGGACTTGGCTTGAGTTGTCTCTAGACACTGTTTCGGCTGGTGATTTCATTTCCACGTTTCTTTTTTTACAGCAGCCCTTTGTGGATTTGAGCTGTACTTTAAACAGGGCTGCATCTGCAGTATGGGAGTAGCAGTCTCGCACATGATGGGCAAAGATGCATTCCTCTGCAAGGATCTGTAAGAGAGCACACATCAGTGACAGCTTCACGTGGGTGGGAGTCTTTCGACCACTCTTGAACAGACCCTGCATTCAGTTCCAGAATTCCTGGTTTAGTCCCTCATCTGCTGGCTGAAACAGGTGGCAAGCACATGCCTGTAAGTGTCTTTATTGGGGGTGGTCTTCAAGGTCAGCTGTATCCAGCCCACATTCCAGCTGAGTCCCTGTACCTCATCTTCTGGCCTAGCTGGCTCTGGGCCATCCAGCCCAGAGGTTCCTAACCACAGTACACGCGCTGCTTGTCGAAAACAAACCACCTCAAAGAAACATGTCTGTGGCCCGAGCATGTGCCAGCCTGCTGCATTTTCCTCCAAGGAAACGGGAAAAGTAGTTTGGGCAGAACATGTCAAAACATTCTAGACGTGGTGCTGAGGGACATGGTTTAGCGATGGCCTTGGCAGTGCTAGGTTAATGGTTGGACTTGATCTTAAAGGTCTTTTCCAACTTAAACTGTTCCATGATTCCATGAAAAGCTTAACAACGCCTCCATGGCACACACGCTGCCTGGTGTGGCAGAGCGCCACTGCTCATCCCACCTCCACGTGAGAGGAGACAGCACCTGCGCCACTCCGATACGTGGCAGGAGAGGCTGCCCACGCGGTACTATGGACCACAGTCTCTGCTGGCAGCACGAGCAGCTGTGGGGGTGAAGTTCATGAGCTGCTGGGGATGCTAGACCTGGGAACATAGTAAAAGTTGAGCTATTGCAGGGTTTTGGCACAGTTTGCAAGCAAGCATGATCCAGAGGAGACAATGCCTACTGCTCTTGAGAAGACCTCATCCAGGTGCTGCTCTTGAGGGGGCTTCAAAGGAGCCCTAGCGAGAGCCAGCCTGATTGCAAGCGCCTCCTCCGGTCTCTGCTATTGTGTTACACAGAGACTTCTGCTCCCGGCACTCTGCCTGCTCTGCGTGGTGGCAAGATGAGGCTACAGACCTTCCTGTAACAACCCCCTGTTTATCTGCCTGGCAAGCCTCCCCTCTGCTTTATCTGGGGAGCTGCTGCATAGCTGAGCGGTGCCGGCTCTTCCACCCTAAGAGCTCTTGCATCACAGCCCAAAGTGTGATAAGAGGCTGGAGCCTGCCCCCTCAAATCAGGCCCCAGTGCCTCTGCACCTCGCTGTTACTCAGCATTTTTCACTGACAGGGAATTAAGCAGGATTTCTAGGTCATTGTGGGCCTGTCAGGAGGAATCGTCTCCTGTAGACCTCATTACCAAGGCTTTCTGCAACGCCAGACTTCAGAACAATTGCAGCCTGGTTCCCTAAACACTGACTAATGAGACAGAGCTGTTAGCAGCAGTTTGCTAAATAAAGGCTGTTTCTGCCTGAGACAGAATAAAGCCAGACTGGATTTTCTTAGCTGTCTCTCACACAGAAGGTATTTCAAAGGACCCTTATTAAAATAATGAGCTAGATGTTGCTCTTGTGGTGGCTGCATAGGGTCAGTGCTTGATGCTAGTGCCAGGCGCTTCCCCAAAGCAGTGACTTCAAGTAACTTGAGCACAAGTGACCTAAAAACCTCTCCAGCTCCCTTGGTTTCAAGGTATCTTGAACATTTACCTGAGCTCCTGTGACTCTGTCCTGCTCTGATAGTGACTTGCTGCCTCACAGTGGACAAAGTGCTTGTAGTTCTCAGTGACCTCCATGTCCTTGGGTGCTATTGGAAGATTTTCATTGATCTCTGGGTGGTAGCAAAGCTTGCTCAGACTTTCCTGCACGTGGCTTTGGAAAGGTAAGGGACCCAGCATCGGGGCAGGTGGGACAAGTGGGACTGCCGAGGGGACCGCCTTGTATGGCTGCTTTTGAGAGGAGCTGGAGGTTTGCAGATTGCTGAGAGGACGTGGGTGAGATTTCTGCTTCTACCTGGATGCTGAGTAGAGGGGACACAGCCCCAGCTTGAGCAGTCTGAGGCCAGTTAATGGCTGTTGATGTTCCTGTAATGAGATTTGTCATCCTACCTCTCTTCTGTTATCAGAAGGGCTTGGATTAAAGATGAACTCTGAAGCACAATGGGATGGGTCGGAGTGCCTCTGGCTGGAGCAGGCACAGGAAAGTTGGGGGTTATTACTTGGCCAGTTTGCAGGTTTGTTTGAAATGGTGCTTTGATATGGCAATGGGAGTCCATGGAAGGTAAACGGTGTCTAGACAGGTTTTTCTCACTCTGTTGTTGTCTCTGAAGCAACAGAAACGGTGCCAAACAGGCTGAACGGCTCCAGGATGCAAGGAGCAGAGCTATTTGTAGAAAGATGGAACAATGGTTCTTCAGGAGCAGGGCTATTTCTAGGAAGACGGAACAATGGTTCTTCAGAAGAATCCAAGCCAGCTCTCGCTGAACCTTTGCCGAACCTCCTGCAGATGGAAGTGCCTCTCTCTATGCCCCACGCGCTGCCTGAAGCGGTGAATTGCAGATAGATGCTAGTAAGAGTGAGCAAGGGGAAGTCCAAGAGGTGGCCGGTGTGTTTCCAGGTGAGCTGGCATGGCAGAGAGGTACAGGAGAGGTCCATTAACCAGGGCTCTGGACAGTAGGGTTGGGAATCCAGGAGGTCAGTTGATTGCTGCAGCATTCGGAGAGGGATCAGGCTGGCGCCAGCAGTAGTGTGCTGAGAAAAGACTTCCTCGCTTGGGCTAGCTGGACACTGCCAGGGTTTGCCCAGCAGAGCTGGCCTGCATGCCCAGTAACAGCTGTAGCTAGTGGTTCTGCTGCACTGGGAGGGAAAGAAAAGGCAGGCCGTGATCTAGAGAGACTTGTCGCTGGCTGGCAAGCTGTGCTGTCAGTGCTGTCTTAGCTCTGATGTGCCATCTCCCCAGGCTGTTTGGGAGGGGAAGTGGAGACTGCATTCAAATGCTTATTGTCTGTCCTTCAGCTGGGAGCAGAGCCAGCCCAGAGAGCGTCTCTGGCAGCATCTGATACAGGGGGCAGATGTTAGGGGAAACATACTCATCCGTAAAACGCTGTCGCTGGGATTTTCAAAGGAGCCTCAAAGGTTAAGTGCCCACGTGTTGGAACGTGTACATGAAGGTCAAGAGAGAAATTCTGGGCTCCTGGGATTCCTGCTGGGCTTGGGGAAGCATTTTGAAGGTAGCTTTTGCCACTGGGACAAGCCCGCATGCTGCATCTGTGGGTCATCCAGGTGAGTGCTATTCCCGGCTCCGTTTGTTTAAGCTGGGGAGAAGGGCAAAGCCACACACAGTGCCAAATTTCATCTCATGGGGGCCTTCAGAGGTGCGCAATTGAGTTCAGTTTGGCTCCCCTCTCCTGTAGTCAGCTGCCAAATTCTGCAAGCATGAGCTGAAAAGCCGAGTATTTCCTGACCCTGCCTGTCCTCTCCCTTCACCCCTGCCAAAGTAGGGCTCGGCCACAGGTTTCAAGCCGAGCTGGAAACTTGGCACTGAGGCAAGGAGCAGAAAAGAGCCCAGCTTGCTCTCCTCTGTCTGGGTTGGCTTCTGCACTGCTGTGGGGAGTACAAATATGTTCCCAATCTGTTTGCTTCACTGACATGACTCCAAGACACACAGGCAACAGATATGCTGACCAAGAAGGGGCCATTGTTAGAGGGACCTTCTTGACTGTGGCTCTGCTGTAACCGCCCGCCCGCTGCTGCTCTCCAGTGCTGGACTGCAGCCTTCCCCGCGCTTCATTCACAGGATGCAGAGCGCTCGATCCTCTTGGGTCCTCCAGCTTTAACTGCACATTAGCCCAGACAAGCCAGGGGTTCATTCTGGTTTTGCTCAGTTTGTCTATCCGTGTGGCCTGATCTGGCCTTTTGATTTATGTGCCCATCTCTGGCAGGCAGGTATTAAATCAAGCTGCAGATAAAAGAAGTTACAAGCGTTGCTTCCCTGTGAACCACCCCAGACGTTCACTGACACATTGCTAATTGCACTTAGGCAGACAGCCTGAGCAGACGCATCGCTTGCTCTGTGCTGGAGGCTGAGCAGCGAGGAGCCAGGGGAAGGGAGTGATGGACTGATGGACAGGTTAGCATTTTGGCTAAGGAGGAATAAGGGCCCCAAGAAAACCAAAGAGGAGGAAGGGAGTTACCTCATTTGTTTCCAGCAGCCAAAGCAGGGTTGTCCCCTGAGAGGTATTTCCTTAAGCTTTATCCAGTCCAATTTTAGTTGCAATTTTTATGAACAATAAAGGCTTCCACGGTTTCCCTTGGAGGAACTGGAATGAAGCCAAATAGATTTTAGTGCTGAGAAGCAGATCCTGTTATTAATGTCAACCTAATCATTTCTTTCTATCTCCTTCCCACCTTCTTTGCCATTCATGCTCCTAAAAAGCCTGCAGGTTGTTATCAAGTCCAGTCCACCCTCTTCTTTAGCTGCTTCTGAAATGGCAGACCAGACTGCAGCCTCCCCTGGCTTTTGGGGTCTGTGAGAGCGTTTAATCACCAGGCTGGTGGGGGGACTGTCCCCCATGCCTCAGGAGAGACCTGGCAGCACGACATGTGAACCCCAAAGCCAGCAGGACAATGAAACAGAGCTGAGCTGAACTGGGGAGCAGCTCCTGCTGCTGGGCTTGTGTCTCTCTGGGAAAAGGGCCTCTGACCAGGACTCAACTGGGAGCATTCGGCTGAGAAAATTCTCTGCTAAAAATAGCAGCAGGAGATGTTTAAGGAGAAAAACAAGTCAGGGTCTGGGAGAAGTTAGTTCCCAGATATGTGGCTAATTCAACTCCCCCAGGACAAGTAATCTTTTAACTCCTCCATGCCAAGGCTCATTTATGCTCTATTAAATGAGCTTGCCTTGGTCGGGAATCCAGGTTGGGACAAGCCAGAATGGCTTTTGTCCTCACTCTTTGCTCTGACATGGCGTTACTTTCCTCCTTCTTCCCCTGCTTATTTATGCCAAGATCTTCCTAATAGCGCTGTATGTCAAGCTTTTCATCTTTATCTGTCTGTGACTTTATTTGGGCTCCTTTTAATTCCCGATGTGCTTCCTAAGGAAATAATCTCTATCGAACCCTGCAGCACAACTCCCTCTGCAGGTCTGCAGCCTACGCTCAGGCTGATGTTAACAAGGTAAGTCTTTTCAGATCTCTTCGTGTGATTCAGGGCCGCCCCTAGAACCATATTCCCCCAACTCACATGTCTTCGGGCCTGCACACGGGTCGCGCAGCTTTCTGCTGAACGCCTTTTTCCCTTGTAGATCTGTGTCCTTTGTTCTGACAGATTCACTGCAAAGCTTCAAAGCTGCCTCACAGAAGATGGCCCCACCTCTCCAGCACGCAATGACAGCAGCAGCGTCACAGGCTCTTGGTCGCGCGCTCGTAGGCAGATGTGAATGTTCCCTTGGTGCCTGCAGTCAGTCTTTTGCAACGTTCATTTGTACATGTTTTGTGCGACGCATTAGCTAGACAATTGTGTTTTATACCCAAGGCTAGAATTATATACACAAAAAAGAGACAAAAATGATACTGTAAAATTGGAAAAAATGCTCTTAAAAAGAGAGCTGTTTTCAGTCTTGTCATAAATGATTTCTCTGTGTGCTTGCTCACGCCCTCTCCTGTTCCCTTCTCTAGCCTACTCTCAGCTCTTGGCTCTGATGACTACTGCTCTCTTCCCAGCTCCCATTTTCCACAGGAAGATGACATGGTTGGTCTCTGATAAGGAGAACTTCAGATCTGTGTTTTGTTGGTCAAGCTATAGGCTGGAGGAGAACGGAGGATCAAGAGATTAGAGTCACAGACAGAGGAATAGAGGATTATAGGCTAAAACCCTGCGAGTCTCTGTATTGATGGTTGGGACACAGCCAGACGCTAAAGAGTATAGCAAAGCCTGCTGCTGATAGCATATCCGCTTATTTCCTGTCTTTGCATTTCAGGCAGCTTTTTGGTATATGTGTCCTCATCAAAAGCCAGGGTCAAGCAGGTACTGAGCATCCTAGCTCCTGTCGAAGTCAAATACCTGCTGAGATCAAGTCTGTGCCTTGGCTGGCGCTCAGCCTGGAAAACGTCACTTTGGCTTATGAAATTCTCAGCAATCCTTGAGTCAAATTCCCACACAAGACAAAAATAAAGGAACTTGCCCCTTTTTCTGGTACGGTTCATTCTGCCTCCCTGCTCCTGGCCATAGAGATCCATGCCACGTCTCACTAACTTGACTCTGCCCTGGAGACTTCCCTTGGCATCTGTCTGCTGCAACGATAGCTCTGCTGGGAGGAAGGGAGAGGACAGGAGGAAGACCGTTGCCCCTGGCTCTTATCACAGTTATCTGCTGGTTCCCTCCCACTTTGCACTAATTTGGTATCAGCATCTGCCGCTTTTGGGAGGAAAGGGACTTGCTGAAGTGAGAAAGAACGTAGGATGTGCCTGTATGGCAATTCTTGGGGCTGGCTAGGGAAACAATGGAAGGCAAGTGGGAATAGGCAGGAAGGGTTGGTTTCAAGTCTGCCCTGTGCAAATATTCCCACTTCTCTTCAGTGCTCACCATTTTTGCTCTTGGCCTCTACTTTTGCTGTTGCAAGACACTCTCGTCTGGTGAGCAGATCACAGAGCTGTATATCCACTGCCGGCTGAGATAGTGTGGTTCTTACCCTTCCTGTGACTTCCCATTCCTCAGTTTTTCCCTCCAGCGAACTGGAACTGTACATCCTTACTGAATTGCAGGGGCCACTGAAATTGAAGGGTCTGAGGCTTAACTGATAAATGCACAGCACTTTAACAGATGAAAACGATCACGGGGAAACACTGCATGTGAGAACCTCAGCAGACATCTAGGGGCCGAGGCAGCAGTATTCCTTGGGTTTTCATGCCCTAAAGCACAGGTGGGAATGAGCCGGCCTCCTGAGATCCCCTCATGTCCCATTTTCTGTGAATGCACTCCTTTTCATGGTCCGTATTGGCTGCGAGCCAGACCAGTTTGAAGACGTAATTATGCTGTCCATTTGTTAATGAAAATGGCAGGAACAGCGCTCAGTACTATGTGACTGTTTTGATACAGTCCTAGCCAAGTGATCTGTAATTGTTTCCTTGTTGCCTTATTTCTCTTCTGGCTTTTGCCAAAGACTTGGTGCAGAGGCAATTAGAAGCTCTCCTGCCTAATGGCCTTCCCTCAGAGCCACACAGCAAGGCCACCTGCCCCTGTTTTTTACTCCTGGAGAGTCAGCGTTAACATTGCAAGCCCAAAGCATCTGTGTAAGGGGCTTGACCTCGGAGCCCAGTAGCAAGGCAAAATTAATGATCTGGGCAGGACTTAATCCCCTGGTTAGTGGTATCTAACGCAACACAGAAGATTCGTGCCCTAGTCCCTGTTGCTTACCCAAGGAAAATGAGACTTTCAGTTCAGCCTTGCGTTTCTTTCTTGGGAAGGGAGAAGCAATTCAGGAATGCAAAGGCTGGTAATAACAGCCTCTTCTCTGCACAGCTTTCCTATTCATGTTTCCTCTCTGTTCCCTCTCCATTACCTTTCATCCCAGATATTGAGGGGCAAATTCTAACTCTTTCTATCTTTTCTTTAGGCTGAATATGGCCCAAAATGCATTACAGAAGAGATGCAATCTGACATGCTGGAGACTCCCTAGCCCTTGCTGCTTCCATCTTAATCTCTTCCAAGTATTAGGTATTAGTCATCCACCCAAGTATTGCCTCCTTCCCATCTTGCACGTACATTCAGTCCTTCCAGGAGAAGAGCCCGGAGCAGGGTATGAGCTTGGGAAAAGAGAGCTAAGATCATGCACAGATTAAGATGCTGGGCAAGGCACGTACAGCCACGTCTGCAAAGTACTAAATGCCCGTCTTCCCCTTGATGTCAACAGCAGTTAAGATACCTTTGCGGAACTGGCTTTTGGTCTCTCGAGCCATGTCTGTTCTGATGGGTGAAAAGCTACTTCAATAAAATGGGCTAAGTGTGCTAGGCCCTTCAACCTGGGAGCTTTCTCCCCAGGTTGCCATCCATTGGCTCAGCTCTGGCTCTCTTCTAAAGCATCTGTGCTCCTTTAGGGAGAGCGGAGCATGAGAACCTGCTGGTGGACTAGGTCCAAGCTCAACATGTCCAGCCAAGAGCTCAGATTTGTGCTAAGACCGTGAGTAAGCGTGAACTCTTCCTGTTCAGACAGCTCTGGAGCATGGCTCATGATGCCTCCTCCCAGCATGGGCCTAAGGATTTGCAAAGTGGTTGGTGTGCAAATCTGATCTTGAGCATAGGTTGTCTCTTCTTTGTGAAGGTGCAGATATGCAAAGCCTTAATATCTCATCTCTAAACACGCTGCAATGCCATGAGCAAAACGAAAACCAAAGATTGTGAAATTCTTACCTCCAGAAGCCCTTGTCAGATGGATATTTGAGCCAGCGTGTCTGCAGCTGCATCCCAACGTGACGAAACCAAACTTTGGGAAACCATCAGAAAGCACTGGGCGGTCTTCACCAGGCAACACCTACGCTTCCCTCCCTGCATGGGAGAGAGGAGGAATGTTAGCTGCAGAAGGAGACTGCTTTGCAGAGAGGTTTTTGTCTTAAGAGGGCTCCATATCTCCTTGATAGCAACCTGTTTCACTACTGGGTGTGGGTGTGTAAGCTGTGTGTATACCAATGGCTTTGCTGTCTAATTAGGAGGTAGAACAGTAAATCCTCCTGTCCGAAAGAGGGGAAAGAAGGAAAAAAGACTGTGTGCGTGGCCTGGATACTAAAGGGCCTTCTCTGCAGCAAATAGTCAGGTCTTTAAGGTTGCACTTTAAATCGGGAGATTTAAACAGTTGAAGATTTCGTTCCAGAACTGTATGTACTCTGTTAGCACACAGGCATCTCCCTCCCTTCTCTAGCGGTGAGCAGGAAGAGAGTGAATGAAGAGCAAAATCTGAAATTCTTAAATCTTCAGATGAACGCAAATAGTCAGTGGTCTTCCACACAGCTTTGTCCTGTGGGGTCCTGGTCCTGCTGAGACCACCAGGGATTCCTTTATTACCAGCATTTCAGAAGAAACAAGTGCCATCAGCAAGCTACCTAAGAGAGGAGAAAAGCAAAAGCCAGAACCATGTGGAATGCCAAACACTGCTCTGTAATGCTGCATTTGCCTTCTCTAGGTTAACTATGCTCCATGGTGCCTGCCCAGGCGGGCACATCTCTGTTTGTAGGTGTCTGTCAGAGAGTTGGTGCCCTTTTAACTGAGTGGTACAAGCCATGCATCTAAAACAAGTCACGCTGGTTTACGATAGCTGGTAAAAATAAAGCCTTACTAGCACAAGCAGCTATAACAGCACAGAGGATTTACAACTGAGTGGGTTTTTTTCCAGGGTGGGCTGGCCACAGTCTGGTGATGGCCTTTTTATAACCGTTATCAGCTCCCACACAGACCAGGTCCATCTGTTACTTAATTTGGACGGAGACACTCCTAAGCTTTTGTTCGCTAATCTCTCGCTACACATCTACATTGTTCTCTTGCAGGGCAGCCCACCCCGGAGTCAGGCTTGGCTTGCTGATCTCGGGAGAGGCGCCATGGAAAACTGGAATAAAAGAAAGGCTGAATGTCTGGACACTTGACCAGCAAGGTCCACCTGCCTGCTCCCTCGTATCAGCTCGGGGGGGCTTTTAACCCACAACTTGGGTGCCAGAGCAAACATACAGCCAGGTCCTTGGACTGGAGGCAAGGGTTGAAAGTTAAGACTGCGTACTACAAAGCAAAATCCTCCTGACTGCATCTAATGGCATAGGATGGGTTTTTTCAAACAGATTTATGAGAGCTGTCACTTTAGAAAGACACCTAAAAATGTAAATGAGGATCAACAGGATCCCTAATTCCTACTGGAATTCAATAAGAATGAGGTACGCCATTCATTCCCTGCCCACGCATTTTGCACCCTTTATAAATCCGGTCTTTATACATCACAATTGCATTTAAGTCCCTTAAGGTATTCCCAAAATCCCAGCCAAGGACAGTTGGAGAAAAAAACTCCAAAATCTTACCAGTGCCAGAGTGGGTTAGACATTTTTTGATATCTCATTGCTACACCATGCCGTGTTGCCTGTCCTACACCACCTTGTCTGCACTGGCACAAGTTGCATTGTGGAATCGCAGTGGGATGCACTGGGGATAGAGAGGAGGGAGGATAAAGAGCCTGAAGCACTGAGAGACAAAGGGATGGATATTTCAAGGTGCAGATGCTCGGATGTTTCTGAAAGTCAGGGCTTATGGCGATTTCCTCAAAATAAGCTGATGGCAGAAACCTGGCCTCCCTCTTCCTTGTCTTATCCAGTCCAGAGCTGTGTGGCTTCCTCTGCTCTTCCTCAGGAGGTTTCTCACACATTTAACAGTTGGCTTCCTCCCTGCCGCATACACACAACACTTCTAAGGCAGGGACGGTCCTGGGGTCAACTGAGCTGCCCTTAACAACAATGCTCGTCTCCTGCCTGCTACTCCGATTCTTTTCTGCTGCACTGTCCTTGTCACCGTTTCTTTTCACTCCAGCTCATGGCATTGAGGATGGCTGCTCTAGCAGGCATCTCTAAACGGGCAGCCCTGAATTGCTGATGGGCAGAAGGTTCAGCTACCATGTTTCTAACACTTAACAATATATCGCTGTCTCTCGGTAGCACTCCCGCTACACAGAGTAACCATCCAGAAAGCGAAGATGCTTAGCAAGACATGTGGTTTATAGCAGCATTCCCACATGGCTTAGATGCATTTTGAATTGCAAATCAAGCAACGGCTTAGTGATGATGGACACCTCAAGCAAGCCATATTTTTGTTGCTTTAGTGGGCAGGTGTTTAAACACAGCTGCATGGTTTTGTACTGCTTGTGCCTGACAGTGCATTAACTAAAATTACCGTATCAGATAACTGCAGTATCGGCAAAGCAGCATTGAATGATACTGCAGCATGGACTGTTGGCAGCAACTTACTTGAACTGTTTCCTGATCATCCTTCTTACCTTGCCTATAATACTTTAGGAATACTTCACCTCTTCTTCAAATTTCTGCCTAGAGTTCTTAAACAGAGAAGAGATTGGGATGGAAGGAGATGGAAGGTCAGACTTCACCTTAAACCTGGTACAAAGAGAGGAGATTTAACACAGTCTAGTTGCCTATAGAGCTGCTAGGGTTTTTTTTCTGAAACTGTAGTTTTGGTGTACCATTTTAACATGATTCAGATAACATGAGTCACAGTAACAAGCATGGGCTGGATCTCCTTAGCTGAGAGAAGTGCCATAAGAATATGCTGTAGACTTTGCTGCCTTGTCCTGGATTCTATTTTGGAGAACTGATGGCATTTGGGATTCAACCATATGTCTGCCTGAGTCTCTAGTACATACAGATCTGGTAGGTATTCGGAGATGTAGCACATACAGATCTGGTAAGTGTGTCTGTTGTGGCATAAATGCTGCTCTGGAAAGGAATGCAGGTCTGCGCCCGGTTGTTCTCCATATCCTGGGTGCTGAGGCCTCTGAAGTGAGATTTACATAACATAAAATCTTTGCTGGTTATTTGCACCGGGCTGAAAGAGGCCTAAAGGAACATCTTTGGAACACTCTTCTTAAAAGTCACCACTAATGATGACTTAACATGCAAAACGAAGCAACCCAGAAGTGTGGTCACCTAATGGACAACAGGGAAAATGTGACATAGCACAGGTGCCCAAGCTCCCTGAACAGGAGAGTGCTGACAGCTGGGGAGCACTAGCTTGGTGCAGATTCCTCCAACCCCTTGGTGAGCAAGAGATACCCAAAGCAATGCTAAGAAGAGCTATAAAGGTGTTCTGCTCCTCCTTTGCCCCCCTTGGGGTTTTGGTTTGCTCCCTGCATAGCTGTAGCCTTCTTGGTATTTAGAACATGCTGCTTGCAGTATTCTTGTGCCACACACAGAAGAATAAATCTGCCTTAGCAGTGATTTAAGTAGCCACATTGATCTCTGCCCACAGTCAATGCATATAATAATGTCAGAACCTCTCACACAGTCTCCAAGGACTCCAGCTTCTGTCTAAAATTTGTTGTCATCCTGCTTTGTGCCTGAGGGGTAGACCTAAATCTCTTCTGTTTAGTGGGTGGGAAAAAGCCTGCTGTGAACCATTTCCGAGAAATGAGACGGGGCCAGAGTTTGATGGAGTCCCACTGTCTTGGGGTGAATACTTCTGGAGTCATAACTCCTTCAGAGTAACACAACATTGTGGTATTACTATCTCCACCTTCAACTGAACTTACATTGTAGCTACACTACTGCACTAGGACTGTTACCATCCTATCTACTTCATTGCACACAATTTTTCTGAAAAAAGATCTGTAAACAGGAATGTATAACAAAAAGCAAACGGGTGCATCAAGTTTCCTTTAAGCAACAAGGAACCTTTGCCACATGCCTTTCCCTCCCCCATCTTTCTCTAACATTTCCAAAAGGAAGATTTATGGGATTGTACAGACCAGATGGATGCTGTGCAAGCCGTCTTCTTCAGCTCTTCTCTCTATAGTCATCTGCTACTTCAGGTCTCAGAAGAAAGCTGTTTGTAGAAGCGTCCTTGTAACTCAGTCCCCTGATGGAAGAGGCTGCTGTCTCTGAAAAAAGCAGAGCCTACAACTTCCCCCTTTTTGAAAGCTGGGCCAAACGCATTATCAGAGCCAGCTGTCCCACGCAGGAGGCCAACCAGGATCTCCACAGTTAAGCTGAGTGCTCAGGCCTGGGCCCTCAAGAAAAGTTCTCTTGGTTCCAGCAGCAGGAACCTCACAGCAGAAGCAATCAAATGCCTTGTTTGTATGAAGTGCCCCACACTAGTCTTGAAAATGTGTCCAAAGATTTCCAAAGGATTGTCCCAAGATTGCTTCTTGTCTCCCTGGTGACTGGCCACTTCTAATGCTCTGGGAGATCAGTGAAATCTGTTTATGTAAATGGGGCAGGAAAGCAGGGATCACAACCCCAGGCAGAACACCTGAGAGGATCAAAGGATGAACAGAGGGGAAGGAACGTGTCGAGTTACCTTTTTTCAAGGGGTTAGGTCTGGAAGCACCAGACCTGATGAGAATGGACCCTGCTTCATAGTGGACTTCGACAAAGCAGGACCTGAGCACCTGCCAAGAGCCAGCTCTGAAAATGGCATTCTCCCGGCTGTCTGCAGTGAAGCATAAGCAGACTGAAAGCAAAGTGCTCCCTGCACTGCCCTGTTACTCATTTCAGCTGCAGTACACAAGACTTCTCCCAAATAGCTACATTACAGTTCAGAGCACTGTCATCTTAGTTCAATATTGGATTTCTCCCAAACGCCGTGTGAATGTCTCCAAGTGCAGAAGGGGGAGGGCTGGAAAGGTCCTGCTAAGAGCAGTTTTGGCTGGGCCAACTATTAGTTCGCATCAGCCGGTGGCTTTTATGTGAGTAACAATTATTTTGTACACAAAAGCAGCTTCTAAATCTTGCCAAATTTCAGCTCTCCCCAGTGGTCTTGGGGCCATAAGCACTGAGAGCCAAGGCACTGAGAAAGGCGTCAGCATTTAACAAACAATGAGGGATAAGAATCAACAGGGAACATTTCAAAAATGCTGAAAGGATTTTAGGTGTTCCAGGCCCTCGAGCTTTCAGTGGGAGGGACTTCGCAGCTCCTGGGTATTTCTCAGCCTGCTGCGTTGCTGTTACGCCGTCTCATCCACTCCACCAGAGGAATTTTGCCCCTGCATTGTCAGATTCTTTTTGTACAAATGTTTCCACCCTGAAGGCCAGCACACAGGAATTTCCAACTGCCCTGTCATGATGCTGAAGATCCTTTCTTTCTCCACATCTCCTTTCAAGCTGCCTTTTCTGCTTTCTATTCAGGTTGGTTACGACTTTTTTGCTCTGAGTAAGACAGTCTTAACCTTTAGATGCATCTCTTCTCCAGTCCCTGAGGCACTGGTTTCCATCGTCTTTACCTTGCTGTTTGATCGAATGCCCAGGGAAGTCACAGGCATCCTCTCCTGGATTTCAACAAACTTCTGTTAGGGTTCATAATGGCAGTGTTGCATATGGGGCCATGGCATACCCCTGTACCTGATTATCTGGCACTGATTATAGTACGTGTCCTCCTCCTGTAAGATGGGGCTTTGGAGCAGCCTGTGTTTGGTGAATACCATAGTCTGACTGAGAGGTGATGGGCTTTGCAACAGCCACAACACCCAGTTCCAAAATGTCCTCCCTGATGAAGGCATGGCTTGCCTCTGCTGTCTGGTTCGCTTTCTTCCTGCTGCGCCATGCTGGAAACTGCCAGCTTGATTCCTTCTCCCTCCGGAGAGCTGTTTGTGAGTGTGGGTATCCGGTAGTGCGTGAATGTTGGTACCTGCTCCAGTGAAACGCACAGCAGAAAAGACACAGAAAACAGATTTTTCAAAAGGAAATAATACGCGAAAAGGGAAAATGACTATATTAATTGGAAACATTTTAGTGCTCAGAGCAAGGACAGTAAAGGGAAATAGCTTGTGGTATACAGATGCCTTGCAGCATTGCATGATTGAACTTTTGTCCCAGTATCAGTCTGGCTGGGACACTACCCAAAGAGCTCAACTCCTCTGTTTTCTCCTGAATTGCAGTCCTTTCATGATTTACTACCTTGCATTTTACATTGCCACGCTGAGTCTTAAAATACTTGAAGATATACAGCATATGTTAGACGTCTGGCACATTTCATCTTCTAGGGACTGACCGGAACTCTTGAGGTTCATCTGCTTCCTGTCTTTTCCTGATCAAATTAATTTGCAAAATAATGCTGTAACTCTGGTATTAGCAGAATAAGAGTTCTTTTACCGTCTAAATAAGCACAAGGCACAAGGAAATGGCTTGTGCTGGCACTGGTTTTGTGCCATTATGTTAATCCTCTTTAATTGCTACTTCTAACAATTCTATTTTCCTGTATTTACACCACAACTCCTAAATAAACTTCGGCCTGCTGGAGCAGCATTAGTAGCCAGGAATAGGTTTTATCTAGGGAAGTTAGTCCGTGTAGCGGGCTGAGAAGATTTCTCAGCAGGCAGTGTGTTTCTAGCTGGGTGACTTATGAGCTGTGCTATTTCTTATTACCTTCTGTTTGTTTTTCCAGGCTGCAGACTCTTGGCTGTGGAACTGACATCCAGCAACACCAAGCCCGTGGTGCAGGAATTCCAGAGTGAGTGCTGCGGGGGCTCGCTGGCTGCCCGACACCATGGCTCCACTGCCCTCTGCCTGGGGATTTGCATCAGTCCAAACAATGGAGAAAAACTTTACTTATTGCTCATGGTATCTGGTTTCTTGGGGGAGGCAGGGCTACCGAGAGCCTCAGATCAGAAAAGTGCTTAAGAATATGTCTGTATCTCTCCCTGTTTAGCAAAGCACTTGATTGAAATGGTTTATTGAAGTCCCCTGCAAGCCATTGGCATTGCAAAGTGTCTGCCTAAGTGCTTTTTTGAACTGGATCCCAAAAGGAGGAAAGGCAGTCGCCTTGCAATTAATATACTGAAAAGGGGGTCGTGAAATTTATATTTTATCTTGGCCCTACTACACACGTGCAACGCGATACTGAGTAAGCCGCCTCTCAACCCTGCTGCGGTGCCCTCTTCTGTAGAGGAGATGGAGATGACAGTGCCTACTTCAAAGGGGAGTGGGTTTGCTGGATTTATCCCCAGGCATCGTGGTCCTCAGTACATTACCAGACACCACCTGGGGAGATTCTGCATCCCTGACTCACACTGTAGGCTGTGATTAGCAACAAGACAGTGCTGTGGACTCACCCTGTCATAAGGTCTTGTTTGCCATAAGTTAGAGCCTGTAGAGAACAGTGTGTTCATTTCTCTCCATAGTTGATATCTGTTCAGCTATTATTTTTGCTGGCCAAAGTCCATCTTCCCCAATAGCTCCTGGAACCCAGCAGTGTTTCTGTTTGTGAGGCAGATGAAAGAGAAGGCTTTGCTTTGTGGGCAGCATCTCCTAATAAAACACTGTGCAAGACTGCCTTAAGCAGAGCAAAAATACAGCTGCTTCCTATTAATCTGTATTTCCTTTATTTCTCCTGGTAGGTGTTGAGCTGTCCTGCATCATTAAATCCACCGTAACACCAGACCCCAGAATCGAGTGGAAGAAAATCCGAGATGGCGAAACCTCTTATGTATTTTTTGACAATAAAATGCAGGGTATGAAGACTCATTGTTCTTAGACTTCCAAAACAGCCTCGGAAACAATACAACTGAGAACAAACAAGTCTGTAAAAGGCAGGACCTCTGGCTGTCTTGCTGCTTTCTTCTGGAACTAGAGTTCAGCAGTCACAGTGCGAGATGGAGAACGAGCAGGATGTTCTTCACTCTCTGCTCTCATTATTGACACAGTAGGGAGCCACAAAGAGCTGGAGTAAGATCCTGTGTAGGAGATACTTCTTGGGTGAGAAAGCAAAAGCTATAGCTTCCCTCCTCCAGCACCTGGTGGTCCTCGCATGGTCTCTGGGTGTCTGAGCTCTCAGGACCAGACACTGACCCGTCCTGTCTTTCCATGTGACATCTGAGGGCTCTCAGATGGGATCTCTGTCTTGAGCTGTCAGTGCGCCCTGCTGAGGCAGCACTGTGATTTGCAGCATCCTGGGAGGATCTGATCAGAAGCAGACTCTTTGGCTTGACGGTGACTCAAGCATGGGACTGCTCGTAGGGCTTGACTCCATCTGGAATTACTCCAGCACTTTAGATGGGACCAACAGCCACATCCAAATGAATCTTCCAAAGGAGAGAAGGGCTGAGGCTGTCTTGGAAGTCCAATTTTGCCACAGTTTTTGAGATTTGGGGTGGTGCTTTCCAGTTCATCCTGTTACATGGTTAGCAGCTTTGGTTTCCTTTGTGGTCACTGGCAAAAGGAAGGCTCTTAACTTTCAAGCACCAAGTTCATTTTAGGTGGTTCTCTTGACTCCAGAAAGAGTCCAAGTTCAACCACTTAATTCAGACACCTAAAATTATTCTGTGTGACTACCCTTAATTTTTTTTCTCTCTTTCCTCTATCAGGAGATTTTGCGACTCGTGCAGAAATTCTGAGCCGGACATCGCTGGTGATTAAAAACACCACTCGGATGGACACTGCCACATACCGCTGCGAAGTGGCAGCACCTTCTGATACTAAAACCATAGATGAGATTAACATCCAGCTCACAGTCCAAGGTATTCCTTTAAACCCCAATACCTCTGCATCCACTGCAAGATACCTTTAAACCCAGATACAGCTAACAGAAGAGGCTGTACATCTCTCCAGAGTTGAAACAACAGCACTCTGGAAGTTGTTTAAAACTATCTGGAAATAACACAAAGTTTTGATACCTTTGTAGCACAGCCATCTTCGAAAGCATGTCAGAAATTATTTAGTTCTACTCACCAGTGCCATTCATGTGTTTTTTGTCTTTCCCACAGTGAAACCTATGACTCCTAGATGCACTGTGCCTAAAGCTGTACCTGTCGGCAAGTCAGCCTCTCTTCACTGCCATGAGAATGAAGGTTACCCAAAGTCCACTTACAGCTGGTACCGCAACAGTGAACCTTTATCCCCAGACACGAAATCGAATGCCAAATTCCAGAATTCCTCCTACACCGTGAACCCCACCACAGGCACTCTGGTAATGCCCTTACAGACACAATCAAGACTTGTTTTGCTGGACAGGTCACTTGCAAAAGAAAAAAGTCATTGCATGGCTTTTAAAGGAGGTCTAATTTGAAGAAGGTTGGGTGTTCTAGGATCTGGGTGACTTGGGAAAGGGAAGATTAATGATGGAAGAAGATATTACCCTAGCTGTTTGGTTTTGATCACTGCCAATACCGCTTGCCTTTTTAGAAAGGGAAGATAGGTCTCACAGCCCACCGTGAAGCCTGGGAGAGTTGCTTGTATGTGTTTATACCCTCACAGTGCCCTCTGCCTCTCAAGTCCTGCTCCTCTCCCTTTTTTTTCTCACCAGGTTTTCCATGCCGTGCACAAAGGTGACACAGGCCGTTACTCCTGCATAGCAACAAACGACGCCGGCTTTGCCAAGTGTGAGGAGCAGGAGATGGAAGTCTGTGAGTGGCTCTACATTGTTTTTGTCAGTGCTGATTAATATATCACCATAAATAAATTGTCATCACCATAGGGAAAGAAGGGGGACATCCTAGAGCATTAAGTCTTTCCTGGTTTCTCACAGCCCCAAACACAGGAAGAAAAAAAATATCTAAGAATTCAGGGAAACATTAAAACACTGTTCAGATTCATCAGCAGTTTTAGTCCTGGAATCAGGGACTCACTAGTTCTCTATGAATTATTGGGGTTTGCTTAAAATATGTCATTTTAATATATGTAAAGCTAGAATATCACTACTGCCTTGAAGAAATACTGGATGATGGCTTCTCTCTTTGCCAGATGACCTCAATATTGGTGGGATAATTGGTGGAGTCCTGGTGGTCCTAGCAGTCTTGGTGCTCATCACTCTTGGTATCTGCTGTGCCTACAGAAGGGGTTACTTTGCAAACAGCAAAGAGAGCGGGGAAAGGTAAGAGCTGGGATTCAAAGTGTTTTATACAAGTCCCTGTGCCCACAGCAAGCATGAAGTAGTTTGAATGGGTGCCAGAAATTGGTGGCAAAAATGTATTTCAGTGCCTGAATTGGACATATTTCTTCCTAGTTGCCTACCAAAGACTTCAGGGGACCAGCACAATTAAATACCTACAGGTGTTTTTCCAATAGGTTATGTGCTGTTGGCATAACGAGGTCTACAATTTAATGAACAGAGCTCGCTGCACAATTAGTTTAAAGCATCAGGACATGAATAGAAAATATATGCAGAAGAGTAGGCGCTCTGCAGGAAATCTCACTAGTTGTGAGAACCTAAATTTGGGATTAAAAACAACCATTTTAGAATGCGCATTAAAACGTTAACACCAACATCATTAGCATCAGAAACAAGCCTTGATGTCCTTACAGAATCTGTACAAGATATAATATACGTAAAACCAAGATTCTCACCAGATAGATTTGTTCCATGTTAAATGTTGCTTTTCAGCAGAAGTCCTGTCTTTTTTTTTTGTTCGGTTTGGTTTGTTTTTCAGAAAAAGCTCCAAATATCCTATTTAAATGCAGCTGAGGGTTGGCATGCACTGGACTTGACAGTCGTATATAAATTCCGAATTCCTATGGGATTGCAAACAAGTGGCCCACGCGCTTATAACCAAGAAAAATGCTGAAGGCATCTGGCAGTGAAGGTTTAAAATGAACTTTGTAATTGCCACAGGAAGCAATGCAGGAGGCACACAGAAAGGCAGCGCACAGGGACCAGAGCGGGAGAGCCCAGAAAAGAATCAGTTAATCTCTTTGCAGAGTCAGTCTTGTGGAAACATACAGCAATTTTTTTGCGTTGTGCTGAAGGGGATTTTAGAAAAAAATCCCAGACGTGACGAATGATGGAATAAGCACAGGTCTATCATTGGAGCAATGGGCTGGGTTTCTCTCTGCTTTCAGCTGTTCTTCCTCATTTTCATCTTTCTCAGCACCTCCCCTCCAAAATCCTGCAGTCTTCTTGTCCCAGAAATGAGCTCTTTTCCTTTATTTCAGCTACAAGACTCCAGCGAAACCTGATGGCGTTAACTATATCCGGACAGATGATGAGGTAACAAATGATTTGCATTTAACATCTCCCTGTTTAGGAGAGGAAGGGGGTGGGCAGAGGACTACGAGCGTTTTTAGGGCCTACAGACTTTCTTCGAGTGGGCACCACTCAGAAGCAAGGATGGAGAACAGAGAGAAAACAGAAGGGTGAAGGCTGAGTCATTTCCTTAGAAACGATGAGCAGTTTAAGTTGCCTTAAGTGACTGATGCCAAGAGCTATCAAAAGCAGCTCTGCTCTGTCTCGGTTATCTTATGGCTTGACCCCCTTAGGATGAGTTTCATTGGATTAAGTGGGCCGTCCATGATGCTTTTACGAGAGAATTTGCATTTTGGGATTTGGATAGATCACTGAGCTTAAGATCAGAAAAAGCCTCTCCCTATTAGCAGAGATACTGAAGAGGGAATGATAAAAGTCCCCTGCCATGCCTTAGTACATGAGGAGGACAGGAGAAGGAGCGCCTGGCCAGTATGACTGGAGTCTCCCTCTCCTTACCAGCTGGAAGGGGGTGCTACCTACACCAAATGCCAGAAGTTACGCAGATCAGACCTACCTTCCATAGGCATGTTTCAGTGGGGGGCAGCAGGGACAAAAAGGTGCCTGGAAAGCCACTAGGTCCTTCATGCATCCAGAACTGTTTTGTTGCAGGGTGACTTCAGACACAAGTCTTCATTTGTCATATAAGACGCCAAAAGAATATTGCAAACCAGCAAAAGCAAGTGTGAAAATACCTCCTCCAGGAACTCAAAGCAAGAGCAAAAGATGAATTAAGTGCGCTTGGAAGAGTTTGGAACACACAAGAACTTGATAGCTAGCTATCTGCATACCTTTTTTTTCTTTGCCAAAGTTTTAAAGTAACTCCTCACTGCCCAACTTGCATCTCCCCTGCCTCCGGAGATACCAACAGGATCACCTAAACCTGTCCTTGGACTAAGGAAGCGTTTTAATACTTCCCAAGAGTCTGGGCTGTGGAAGTTTGTGGAATTGCCTTCTATTTGTGCTGCAGGGACACAGCCACAATGTGCAAACCAACCAGGGGAGCAGTGTTAGGTAAACGTGTAGCAGATGTTACTAGTATTAATTACTAGTAGACAAAAAAAAGTGCTGATATGGCAATAGATGGACTTCAAAGAATAAGATTTATCCGTGCAAGGGGAAGTCTTCCTCTCAGCAGCTTGTTGCCCAGGTCTGGCTGGTGACTTTTACACATTTGTGATTGTCTTGTGCTTTAGACTCTGACTGCTCAGGTGCAGAACGGGGTATCTGAATAGCCTACAGTGACAGATAATGTAACTAATGTTCTCAGCCCTTTTGTAAACTTACGGAATCCTCGTTACACCATTTAACATGAAACACGGGCAGCATCAGGCCAGAAGGATTGCTTCTGTTCCCTGCTTCGTACAAAACTCACTGCACGCAGGTAACCCCTCATTCTAATCTGCACAAAGCAGCCTCGCTTCTTGTGTCTTTTGGGGGTTTAAAGAGGCTTACAGCAGAGGCAGAGAACCTAGTGCTAAGACATCCCTTTCAGGAAAATTAAAGCCAAATACTTTCGTGGGCTAAGATGGCCATAAAAGGTACTGAGATATCTTCAAGCTTTTTTACCTTCTCCATTTATTTTATAAAATCCCACATTCTAAATTTTTTGCAAAGATATATTTTGATTACTTCAGAAAAGGTAACATTTCTATTTAAAGTGTAAATACGTGATGCCAGCAGTGTTTAAGTAATGTAGCTATTTTTTTACTTGTTAAGCTACAGAGAGGAGCTCAAATGTTGCTAAAGTATGGCACTGTCAGAGCATATCAGTATTATTGCAAAGTGTAATAAAAAACTGCAGGTGGAACAGCATCTCTTTCCTCTTAAGCTAGCTTCAGCGATTTCCTTGTCACAAGAGGTCTTACCAGACACAGAACAGAGTCACTCAGGGATAGTTTTTGTAAATTTATGGCAGGAGCTATCAACTTTTTTATATATATAAGACTTACTTTTCTTGCCAGTGACCAACACTTTGTTTTTGTGATGTTGCAAGAAATATCCAGGGATGGCTTTTGGATTCAGTTCCAACACGGTGACAGAGTGACTTCAATGTTTGCTACCCCTCTGCAAGTTCCCTAAAGCACTAACGCAGTGTGACAGCTACGGCAACGTTACAGGTTTAAACTGCATAGCCAAGGCAACTGTTTCTGGAGTTGGGAAAGCAAAAGCTCAATACAAAAGCACTTTTGTAGTGTCAGTTGCAACTTTTTCTCTAGATGGTAAAAGAAAAAAGAAAAGAAAACAAATCTAGTTCTCTTGGCTTTAGAGAGAAGAATTGGAAACACGTGTTTCCCAGAAACATACATGTTGATAGTGTTGAACAGCATTGGGTAATTTAAGACTGCAAGATGTGGATGCAACACTAGAACTGTGCTGTGGTTTAAGGATTTTTTTTTAATGTAGCAGAATTTAGTGTTCTTGTACTTCCAATATGAATTGAGTTGTCTTAACTTTTCCTGTATACAGTATTTTGGATACTTGACGATTTGGACTGTCAGTGTTATTTTTTAGTGTTCTGCATTACTCTGCTTTGTTTCCTAGGGGCCTCGCTCGACATGCCATTGCTGCATTTGTTTTGCCTGAACAAAGTGTTACCACTTCTCCTTTTGCTAATGACAGTAAAAATAAGGATGGGGCAGCAATAACCATATGTTCTCTGTGTAACTGGGACATTACCGCTGCTATCTTGCAACTACGTTATGGTTACCTTCTTAAGACATGCTTTTCAGCCAAGCCACACAGTTCACTGGCTGCACGCTGCCTCTAATCATTACAACAGTAGCGAGCATAACATTCCTTTGCACCTTCTGTATATCCACTACTCCTTTTCTATGCTGCTTTTAGATACCTATAATAAGGGAGAGAAAGAAAATGTTTGAATCAGGGTAGCTCTGGGCGCTATGGGAGCACAATCTACCATCTCACCATCAGCCAAAGGCAGCCTTCGTGTGAAAAGCCAGCAAGATAAGAATCAAGACTTATTTTTCAGTTCTAAAATGTGACAGTGGCATCTCTAACGAGAGAAGGGGAGATGATCCCCTTGATACAGCTCATGAGATCTGATTGATGGAATTCATTGTATCATTGTGAATAATATTCAGGTTTGTACTAATGTATGACATTTAACTTTGCCAAGAATGTTTTACATAAATACCAAGCTATAAAGCATTCTTGCAGGGTTTTTTGTATGGTTTTGGTGTTGTTTTTAAACAGCCGTATTATTGGAGGCTTCTGTTTTCAGTTCAGTGAAATAAGGGAAAGTCTCTTCTGTCAGAGCACTCACTCACTTGTATTGGGCTGAAGGTTACAGAAGGTCTAAGGTACGTTGCTGTCTGTCAGTTTATTCCTGGACATCTGTCTATCCCTGGTTCTGCTCTAGAGAAGCTCAAGTAATGCTCACGGGGCTCATCTCAATACTGCTCAAGAATGGAACAAAAACTAGAAAAGCACAAATTAGGAAATGGACTATTCCAATTTACCATTCAAACAGGTTAAATAACATTCTAAGGCAGGAGAGAAGGTACAAAATAAATCGATGTGGCCATAATTGACCATCGCTTAAGCCAAAGCCATTCCATGCATCCCCTGTTCCCAGGTTTTGACTTTGATTTTGAGAACAAAGTTTGACCTCACTTGAAGGTTTCTCTGATCTTTAAAACTGAATAGGGAAAGTGAGGCCAAATTATGGGATACCAGTGCAGGAGGTAAGTGCCTCTGGAAGGGCTGTGGCAAAAGCACGCTCAGCCTCTTTGGTTCCACTTGTGAAGAAAAGCCTACTCCGTTTCTGTTGTTCATGCCTTAATAAGACAAACCAGCATGAATAAAACACATTCCATTTTCCAGTTTCAATGATATCTAGGGCAACAGCTCTGGACTAGAAGTTAACAACAGAAAAAACTTCTGTTAGGTTCACACGGCATCAGAGGGAGTCGGGAATGGTCAGATTACACAGCACATTTACAATAAACAAGTTATCTGCGCAGAGCACAAAGCTACGTATATGACTTACCAACCTTCATTTCAATGAGTTACTCATATCCTGCTTGTAGTCAAATAAGAGTCTATATTTAAAAGCTGCTGGGTCCAACATTAATTGAACTGAATGCCTAAGATACCAGCAACGTAGTAGAAGAGACTTTGAGGCTGTAGAAATCTATAGAAAAAAATAATTTCTCTGTCAGATCAAGAAGAAGGGAGAAGCTGTGGGTGGAATTAATTCTGTAACCATTTATTTTCATAAAATGTTAATAGTTGGAAATAACATAGTTCAAGAATGGAAATATTCCATATAAAAACATTAAGGCTGTTCATACACCCAGGAGAATGCACAACAAATAAGAGGTGATGTAGCGTGCAATTACCAGATTTAGGGGTGTGTCAGTGACAAGCTGGTTTACCTTTGTTCAAATTAAAGCAACTTTAGTATATAACCAAGAGGGACAATGAAGGATCGAGTGAATAAGCTCAGCCGCTCATTTCCCTGCAAGCTGTGATAAATGCATTTATTGCTAAGCTTGGGGCAACATTATGCTCTTGCGTTTCCAAATGGACAAATTATACATCCTGTGAGTGAAGAGCAAGCCTCCCTTTATACTGCGGCTTTCTAGCACTCCAGCGAGCTTCGTCAACAGCAGCAGTTTATAATACATACATATGTTAATACAGGCTTTGTATGCCCATATTCTAGACAGTTTCATGTGAAAACCAAATAAGAATAGGTAAGGAAGGAAGGACGTGTGCCCACAATAACTTATAATTACAAAGGAAAAGGACAGATTTCAGGCAACACGATGTTTCTGTACAAAAGTCCAATGAAAGGATCAGTTGTCTGGTTTCAGTGGAGTTTTCCGCTGGGACCGTCTCAGAGGGACACGCTGGCTGCTTTTTTTCCTTACTGCGGATTGTACTTTCCACTCCCGTGGCAGGGACGGGCTAGAAGAAGGAATCAGAATGACCATTAAACACTTTACCAGTCTTTCTCACTGTGATTGCTGTTTCAGACCTGGGTTGAACTTACGGTTTCTCTGGTGATAGCAAACAGATAACATCTCTTGGCTCATCCTCGGCCTCTTTATTCTCTGCAAATAACGCATATATTTAAAAAAATGCCACAGATTTGATCATTTGGGGTCCCCCCCCCAAGTTAGAATCACAAAGATAACTTGCCTGGAGCTGAACCAGGCGTGTGTGTCAAGCTGATGTAACTGACCCCAGCACCAAAAGTCAATTCATTAATGGTCTCTGCAAGAAAAAACACACAGCATTAGCAATCAGCTTATGACATAGCCAGAGAGCAAGGCATGCTGTAGGAGAACACTTAAGTGTCACAGAATAAGCATATCCAGTTAATTGCAAGCACGTACACATCTCTCTTTTCCAGCCCAGCAGATCTCAGTGTCTCCCGTCCAGCCTCAAAACTACGTGCTGAACCTGATGGGCAGTCTGTGCACATCAGCTTTGTGCTCCAGATTTATGGCCTTCCTTGTATGTGGAGGAAATTAATGTAAATATGGGACCTTGGTCATGTGCCTGCGTAGGTGGGAGAGCCCCACTTTCCACTGAAGCTTTGCCACCCTTCACAATACATTAAGATTCAGACTGTGCTTTGCCTCCTCAAGGCAGAACTTGGGGCCTCTGAAGACTGACAAAGGACCTGAACAGCCCTTCCGTAAGGAACTGCCGGCAGCCAGAAAGGAGGAATCACTTGACAAGGAAGCTAGGTAGAATTTAGCTTGCCTGAATAAGCCATAGTTGTCAGCTGTCTCTTTCCTGTCATTTACCTCAGGAGAGATGTCACAATATTCAGATTTTACTTTATTCAACGCTCTGTTTTATGCTCATGTTTCCCAGAACCTTTCACAAGGAATTAAGGTAGAAAGCGCTTTATAGGGCAGGAGTTGGAAACTCTGCTAAAAGGACTACTCTCGACAGACTAACTGTGTTTGGTCTTTAGCTACTTCCTCGTCCTGGAAGGGAAAGACTGAAGCTTTTAGTGGAAATCCAACTAAATCTACCTGCCTTAGTTGGCCTCTGCATCTCTCAAGCCTGACCTGCAAGCATCCTGAATTTGTTCAGTCTGTGCCTTAACAAGTTACCTTGATTAATGAGAAGTTTATGTGAAAGGAAGGAAGGAAATGGTGAAGAACTGTCATCAAGTAGGGCTTCCTGTGCAGTCAAAGGTGGTATCTTCACAATGTGTGTTTATGTACCACAGTGAATCCACGCTTGCCCAAACCCACTTGGCCATTCTCAAAGTAAGGAGCAGGAGCTGAGGGGACCCAAAGACAGCAGGGAGGGAGTGACAGCCAGAACAGTTGCATAAGGTAAAGAGACAGCTGTTCTTAACTTCTCTAGTACAAAACAGTTTGCAAAGAACTGCATCTCCAATGGTCTTAGAATGATATACCAGAGAAAGAAAGATGTTTTATTTTGATTGCCTGCAAGACCCAGCGCCACCATACAGATGGCTCAGCACACGCCAACTGAAGTGACGATACCGCTCTGTACAGTTTGTCTCCCCGCTGAAGGACACAGGCTGCCTCAAAGCAAAGTAGGAATTCAGCCCTAGTACCACTGCAGATTAACGTTTGTCCTCCTTTTTCACCATATGGTGCTTAAGAGAAACAGTTGTGCAAGCTTCCAGACAGAGATATGGCGCTTAAAGATTTCTGCTCTCTTAAAACATGTCCCCAGTATTTTTTTTTTGCACAAAGACCATTGCTTGTTGCTCAGGCAGCGAAGAGAAACATTGAAGCAGACAAATCTAGCCAAACGGTGGAGCATACAGGGAAGAGAAGGGTCAGATTTTCCAGTGGATGCACATCACTGCCCACTTGCAGATGTCAGGTATTTGCAGAGTGCTGCATCGCTGACTGCCTTAGTGGCTATGTGTTGTTTGCTCTCCCGTGTGCCTGCAGGTCGGGTGTTTGCACAGATACAGGCAGAGTGTGCAGTCAGATATCTCTGCTTCTGGCACATCCACCCCTCCCTGCAACAATTCCCCACTGCCTAATGAGAGATGACCTGTGGTACACCCACCTATACACCCAGCTTAACCGGAGCTCTCTCCGGAGCGCGTGAGGGTGCTCATCATGCTCACAGTTTGCATTACAATGGAGATGCCCTACGGGAGTTCAGCAGCGAATTGACGTGAAGGAAGGGAAGCTACTACTGGAACTCAGCTCCATTCGTCATTTACTCTGACTGCCTCTTGCACTTGCAGAAAGCTTGCAGAAGTGCTGCAGGGCTGTCAGAAAGCATTCCAATAAAACGTAATTTTTGAAGGTCAGGTTTTGTGAGATGGCAATTCAGCTGCAATGAACATAAGCAGAGCAGACTCTCACAATTTGTGTATTAGAGATTCCTCTCTGTGCATTTTTACTTTAGATTTCCACAGCAGGGTAAAAAAACTAAATCATTCCTTCTCCAATGCTCAGTTCAGTTCTTTTTTAGGGTAGAACACACAGACACACTCAGAAATGACTGTGCAGGTTATTAATCCCACTTGAGCAGATCTCTGTGTTCTCTAGCAATTGTCACAGCTCACTAGAAGCAGGTCCTAGCTCATCTTAGAACCTTTGTTTGGACAACAGGAACCCCCTATCTTAGAGCTGAAAAGGACCAGACCTTGAGTATTTATTTCCCTTGGCAAAAGGATTCTGTAATTCAGTCTAAAAATGCTAAGCTATGCTTCCAGAGTTAAGGACATCAAGTGTCTCAATGCAACAGAATCTTGCACCCTGCGGGCAATGCACACTATTAAGGAACCATGACAACATGCCTCCTTGGCACCCCAGAGTTGATGAAGGAAGAAAGGGCAGTAGCTCTGTTACTTCAGCAGCCCAAAATAAACACTCTCCTGCACTGACTCAATACTATAATAACATGACATGTAAGTGGAGACCGCATTGGACTGTCCTTTACTGTGTACATCATTCATCTGAGACCTTCAATTTCAGAATAATTCTTATTTACTACAACCATTTAGACAAATAAATAATCTACAGCTATGAGTGACTAATTTTCTCTGCTCTTTAGGGGAGCCATGCATTGCTACCTCTCTCAGAGAATGAGTGCTCAGCCCAATTTGGAAAGGGTTCCTTTGGGTTATACTTACGTTCTGGTGTGCTGATTGCGCGGCCCAACACAGTAACATTTCCTTCAGTAGACTGTTGATTCAGGCTTTGAAAGGATACTAGAAATAACAAGGAAATAATTAAGAATGGAAACGTGTTCACTCAAGGGTCTGACAATCAGGCTGTGTCAACTAGATCTAGTCGAATGCCAGACCAGTTTGCAGCAAGCTTCCTACCTTGCTCGCTGTCAGCTGTGCTTGATGGAAGCGATGCAGCCAATAAACTTCCTCCAACACTCTTGCTACGTTGCTTGCTTCTGGTTTCCACTGCTTTCCTGGCAGAGTTCAGGATGGCAAGTGTGCTCAAGGATGCTGGCCTACAGGGCAAAAAACATGACAGAAACAGTGATTTCCTCCTGCAAGCCCAGATGAGATGCATGTAATGAGGAGAGAGCCCGGTCCCCTCCCGATCCCTTATGATCTTAAACACCAAATGTAATGGAGAAGATTATGCTGCAGCACTGGTGATGTTCATACCACTAAGTAAGGAGTGGATAAGCAAAGCAATAGCCCCACGGAATATCATAACTGCTAATATAAACAGAAATGCATACCTGCGACCGAATAATAGCTGTCTCTGAACATTAGCACTAGGAGTAGTAAACTTAAAAGGCACAGAGGAAGGATTTGATCCAGTTGGCGAGGACTGTTTCCCACTTACAGGAGACTGAGCATTATTATTCCAGCCACCAGAAGGCACATCTCTTTCCAAAGATGGAGGTTGCTACAGAAAACAGGAGAAGAGATCATATGTCTAACAGTGGATACAAGCGTAGAAAACTCTACAAGATGCTTAGACATACATGCTGTGTGGTTAAGAACTGCCTTTTGTGTGATGGATGTAAAGGGGCGCTAGGGAGAAAGAATTTATTGGTCAAAATTTTAACGAGAAGCGAATAGGAAGTTTTGATGGGATACATATGTCCTAGTTTAGAGGTCTATATATAAGTGCTCTCTTAAAGTCAGCAGAGAGAAAGGTTCTTCCAGGGTAGAAGCCATCTCATCGTAAGGCAGGTATCTAAAATAGTTCAGGACAGTTGACCCAAGCACATGCTTATTTCTTTACATTGACTTTAAAGAGGATCTGCACGGCTAGAACAGATGTTAAGCTTCCACCCTGTATACACCTAAGGTCAGACAAAATGAACCCTTTTCTTTTTGACCTGTTCATCATCTTTATCACCCTGGGAACAGAGAGCAATACAACATGTAAGCACAGCCAGTGGCAAATTAGACTTGGTTTTACCTTTAAACTAAATTCTTTTTACGTTACTTGTTTGCTGCTCCTCTCTGGCTAACGTGTGTTGTTTGTTATCATTCTAAGCAGATTAAATGACTCTGAAACCAAAGTTTCTGTCAGCAAGTGCGAAGAGGTATGACAACATTACATCACCATCCTGTTAAAAGTGCTGTAACAAGGTCCACAGACATGCAGAGCCTGGGTGTTATGCGTACACAAACTTTAGCAGAGAAGACAGTACATGTACAGATTTAATGGCACCAACAACCTCTGCCTGCGCTGCCAAGACCTGCTCTTGGTCTGACTCCTTCTCCCTGGCCAGCTGCTCTTCGTATTTCTTCATATCATACTCCAGCTCAGCTGCCAGCTGCTTGTCCACAGCAAAGAAGTCTTTGATTTCATTTCGGTAATCTTGCATCATTTCCTGGAGCGATAAGGAATGTTTAAACTTTTTCAGAAATCTCTCCTGACTACTGATTCATGTCTCCATTCAGATCACAGCTGCTTAAGTGCAAAAGGAAATACCAGTTGGTAGAACAGAGGTGTTTTTAACAGACTAAGAGTTTTGATTCCAATTTGTACTTCAGAACATGAAAAAGCTTTCCAGCATTCAAGCTTTCTGCCCACATTCCACTGAGGAGGCTCACACGTAACACACTGTGAGATCCTTATCTAAAATCCCTCCACCTCCCACATTATTTAACACAGTGTCAGTGTCACAACATCATATGCCTTCTAAATTCCTTCTAAGAAGGCTGTTCGTTCCATTACTGGTTTCACACCTAACACATTAACCCAGGAGAGGAAAAAAAAAAAATTCAACAAGAAAACACTTCCCCTTACCCGTAGGTAGTTCATAAGGTCCCTAAGAGCTGGGATCCTCTTCTGCTCCATCAAAGACTTCAGTGACGTGATGATTGGGATGATATTTTCTATGAAGTTCTTCTTTTGAACCTTTGTTTGAACAAGGCATGAACAGTTACATGACGCAATAAAGGAGAAGCCACTCTGTGGTTAGATGAATGGCCTAAGTGAGAGGAGTTAACACTCCACAGCAAGGGAATTACCATAATTAAGCCCGTTCTTATGCCACACACATGTACACAGGCTTTTAACCTGAATGGAGTCTTCTAAGATACATCGCTAATTCAGTCAATTCTCACATTGAAGGCAAATTGCCATAAGGTGCATCAAAAACATTGTTACACTCAAATGTTTTAGCAATAAGAGATGTGTGGAACAAATTGAGCCGAGCATAGCTTCACTGACTTCAAAGGAAATGCATTTCTGATTATTCCAACTGACCCCTCAAGTACAAGCAGCCTTCACAAATCTAGCCTTAATGTTTTGTTTTTACAACACACAGTGCTTCCACGGGTGCCCTCAGATCCAAGTGGGCCTACAGACAGAGCCTGAATACCAGCCTACAGGCATCGCTATGTTACTTGCATAATTTTTGCACAAGTTTCTCTATCACAGCAAGGTAAAATCCCTCCCAGTATGGTGGCCAGCCCTCTTCCCACACCAGATCAAGTGCCATTCACCTGTGAGATGAGCTTTTTTTGTGCCACCTGCATGACAGCGTTGGCCATTGCCATTTCATCTTCATCAGGCTGAACGTCTTCATCGGGTTTTGATCTCATAGTTGAGAGCTTGATTTCTTTGCAGCTAAGGACTGCAAAAGTATCCGAGAGCAGCTCACTGGCTTCCAGGTCCAATGGAAGGACGTTATCCACAAAGCATGCTGGAACACGCAGGGAAGAAATAAGCGGTATTTGACTGCAAACAGCAGTGCCAGTAAGGATAACATGGCTGGATTGAGAGACTAATGGCTTTATATAGTTCTTTGTTCACCAGATTTTGAAAGACAGACCCTTACCTAGGATGCTGTGGCTGATCTTTGTTGTAATGCTGAACCTCTGCTCATCTGTAAAGTGGTCTAGCAGGAACCTGTAGATACGCATCCTTTTTTCTTTGTTATCTTTTCCCTTCAGAGAGAAGAGATTCTTCGCCCTATGGTACAGCAAGACATTTTACAAGGGCCAAGTCACGTTATGCAAACTTGCAGAAATAATAAGACTTTAAATCAGCAAGGAATATTTGAATGTCACTTTCAAGACCCATAAACGTGTTAGGATACTACACGCTCCCACAAATTACATGCAGAAGTCCTCCCAGAAGTGTCACAGGGAAGGCAGGATGCTCTTAATTTAACACTGTTCCCCCTAGCTGTTTCCCCCCTGCTGCATACATAATTATAAAACACCATGAGTGCTTTGCGGCAACCAAAAGCCGCGTGGCCAGACAGTCCCTCATTTAGCAATACGGAGATACAAATGTGTTCAACTGACCGCACACTCTGGGGGAACCTGTTGTACTTCTCATGTTTCTCATAGCTGTTGAAATGGAAGATGCACTCAATGAAGTGTTGGGAGAACATTCCTGGATTCCTCTTCAGCAAGAGATGGACCAAGCAAAACTCTGAAAACCTGGAAAGGAGGAAAAGAAAGAATCATCAGGGAGCTCCTAAAAGCCGCCCCTGAAACACAGTACAGGGTTCACAAGCTGTAAAGCAGGTGGATGGTTTTCCTCTGCTAATTCTCCCTCCATATCACATTTAATTCTTGCCCAGCTCCATCTGGGCTTGAACAAGGATATCAGCTTATTGACTTTAAGCCTTTTTTCATCCAGAAAGAGAGAGACAGACGTTTTCAGCATCCCCAATACCACTTAATTTTTCTGCCATTAAAGTAAATAGAGACAGAAATAAATTTGAACTCGAATCCGGGCACAATGCTTTCATTATTTAAATAACTTAAGTTCCAATGAGGCTGAGACACCTATAGCGCTTTGCAAAAAGTTAATCACCAGAAATCCTGCAAGTCAATCCCAGACTTGAAGAACGTGGTTTTGTCTGGATGCAGTCACTGAATGCAGATGCAAAGAAAAAGGCTCCCAAAGAGCCTTTAGCTACAGCTCTAGGAACATGATGTTGCAATGTCACCATCTACTGGAAAGACATTTTTACATATTAAAAACTCACTGAAGAGAAAAGAAAGCGTGAATATGCACTAGTAAGCAATGACAGGTTGATGGGCCTGGAAACACCCATCTTCAGATGGACTGTTCCAGGTAGAAGCAAGCAAGAAGGTGTCCAAGCCTCCTCTGCATCCAGCATCCCCACGTCATCTACCACCCTTAGAGAAACCTGCCCCACTCTCATTTCTCACATAACAGAGCAGCCTGAGGCTTCAAAACCTACAAAAACTTCATAAACATGCACTTAAAGCCAGTGTTCATAATTTTTCTTACATATCAAAGCATTAAAAAATGTGGTAGAAGGCATAAAAAGACAAGGTATGCCATATAAGAAAAAAGAGACTATTTAATCCTATTCCTAAAACAAAACCAGTACTCAAGACAGAGCCTGGTAGAAATACATGAGGAAGATTTCATAAAGGCTTGTTTCAAAAATTCCTTTTTTTCTGGATAACTGAGAGTAAAAAATAGAGCAAAGCTGCAGGTTTTGAAGACAGCCAAGAACACCGAGCTTGTTACTTTGGGACCTCCAAATGACTTGGAAAGAGGTTCTACACTCCTTTGGTACCATTGCAGGCCCTAAAGCATGAATGAATGAACGAAGAGGTTAATGGGATAATCATCTGCTCTCTCACTGAAATTTTTCTCCACATGCTGAAGGTGCAAGACCGAGACTGGTTTTGAATACATCTCTTATCTTCAACTCCTTCATTATTTTACAGATGAGTATTTTACCTGGCAATATCTGGATTTGGATCCACCAAGACACTGATGAAACGGAAGAAAAGACAGTCTTTCCATTTCACAAACTCCTCCTGTAAGAAATCGGCAGACAATAAATATTCAACCTGAATCAGGAAAAACCTAGTGTGAACCTACAGACTGTCGCCAGGGCAATACAGAAAGTACATCAGGCAAATGAGCAAGCTATACAACTTCAGCTGGAGGTACACAAAATAAACCCCAAGAAGACAATGTTTTGGAGGATTCTTTAAACAGCATAAATGCCACAGCAGCAAGCACTTAGGTTTACTACAGATATCAATAAAAAGGTAGAATCATGAAAAATCTGGTCTCCCATGCCAAGGCACACATGCTCTTCAACACTGTTCTGAGAGCCAAATGCACTCCAAATTTGCCTTGGTTGGCTTCATATGAACGTTGTGAGGGTAAACATCTTCAGCCTGTCAACATTTATGTCTTTAGAACAATAAGCAGAGACAGTAGGAGGAAAAAGGTGCTGTGATGCTTGTTAGATTCATTCATATAAGAGTGAAATTGAAGGGAATTCAAAGAAAAAAAGAGAAGACCAGAGAAGAGGTAACCATTGACTAAAAATAATCTCATTAGCCAACTGCATTAAGTGTCCTCAATATGATTTCTGCCTAAAAAATGCAGTAACAAAATACATACTTTAAAGTCTTCTTGATTAAATGTAGATTAATCAAGGTATAAGCAATACACCCACTGGACAGGCTGCCAGTACTCAGCACAACATAGGTACTTGAAGCTGTTTGTCAGACAGATGCTTAGGACCTCTATTTACCTGCAGAAGGTTGGTAAGCAGGATCAGCGTCTGCTTACGGATGAAGGGATCTGGGTCCTTCAGACACAAGGAAATATTGGGAATGTATCTGTCCACCATGGATGTGTAGCGGATACATAGATCACACATAACGATGACAACATTATTGCGAACAGCCACATCATGCGACACCTCCAGTTCTCGAGCTAGAGCTGCAATGCACTTCTTTGCCAGATCCTCATGCTGTAAACACAATTTACCTGTGAAACAGGGACAAGACTGTCAGTGCTGTGAATATATTCTGCTTCCCAACCACCACAGCCCAGCTTACTGCCTCCTTGGAGCCCAATATGAGCCAAGAAAGGAATCAGGAAGTAAACAGGGGAATAAACAAGAAACACATGCTGAAACTTGATGAGCAATCTGCACGATCTCTCAAAGAAATGATACTTCAAGGAGTTCTTCCAAACTCCTCCTAGACCTATAGTGTGGGTCTCCATGCCAAATTCCCTCCTTCAGAGAACTATTTTTGTGTACAGGGTATTATTCAAAGCAGCTAAAAAGAACAGCCCCAGCTGTCATAGGCATAGCAGGGAGACACCCACCCCTAAAAGTATCACTAAACCAACTTAATATAAAATAGCCTGCATTCTAACATTACTTCTTCCTAACTGTTTCTCAGCTCTGTACAAAAGTATTAAGCTTCCCAAAGCAGTTAAGGAAAGAGTAACACTGTTTATGTGCAGAGAAGAGACTTGTTCCTAACCACAGAGGTACTACAAAACCAGAACTTCCGCTTAACACTCTCCATAACACCCGAGATGCAGATTGACCAGGCTTCTCTCAAAGCTCCTCTTCATTCATGCCGAGGACAACAAGTAACTATGTGCAGTCATTCTGCTCTAAACAGCACCAAAAGCACCAAGTTTTCATCCTCTGTTGAGATGATTCTTCAGCCAGACAGCAACCAACTCCACAGACAAGGACAGTGCTATTCTGAAGGACATCACTAATTATTGATCACTATTAAGGCATTAACCACTTCGAGAAGCAGTCACATAGGTGGCAGTATTTTTACGGTGTGTGTGACTTGTTACCATGGATATTTGCATTGCTAAAATCTATGGGCTGAGGCAATGCAAACATTGAGCACTGTGGCTATCCGTAAGGACTGACACAGCTTTTGAGCAGAACTTTAACCAAAAAGGGTGGGAATTGGATACATGAAGGCACACTTGTGCTGCAGGATGGCACTTACCTAGAGTAATGAAAGCATGAGCTCTGACCACTGGAGGCATGGCTGATCCTCTGAATTGGGAGAGTGGCTGAGAAGATGGAATTTCCTCACCATCGGGAGAACTAGACACTGGGAAAGAACAGGTCAGGAATGAAAACGTGCTTTTCTGGTAAACAGTGCTGTCTGTAAATTCAAAATTAAGGGCCGTAAGGAGAGAGCCTCACATTGGTCCTCGTTGACAGAAGAAGCCAGAATGGACTGAATCAAAAGAAAGATGCGTTTCTCCACTTTGGCTGGACACTGCTGTGCAGCCTCACCCAAGATGAAGAGGTTTCTCACCTATGGAGAAAAAGCAACACTGCAGTCACAAGGCAACGGCTGAGCTGTAAATTAAGTCAGCAGGAGTTGGTATGGTACTTCTCCAAAAACAACTTAAAATTCCCTCAGTCCTTTCCAAGAAGACAGTGGCTAGAGAACAGAAAGTGAAGCTCTGAAATGGAAATGGGTGTGTGTGCGCGTTTAATACACTATAACCCCCCCACATGTACTAATAATATTGAAGTGCTCCTCAAAGCATTCTACATGTTTTACAGACTGATTTCCCAAGCAGCTCATCTAAGAGTGGAAAAGCAAAGAAAAAACATATCATTTTATTAAACAATACATGGGGTATCGTATCCTTAAAGCAATTGCTGACGTATAAAACAACTGTATGCTCCCAGGCCCATAAATACCAGACTTCATTACGAGCTTCCACACAAGGCGTGCACAGCAGTATTTTCCTGCATGAACTTTAAGGAACACCAGTTTCAAGTAGGCCTACGTCTTTTCACCAATCTGTGACGGGGAATCAAACTTACCAAGTGATCTTCTTGCAGCTGCTCTGCTCCGTCCTCTTTGAGGACTATATTTGAAATACAGCTTTCACAGGTGGATACTAAATCTCCACACACCTGGTTGAGCAGCTCCTGTTCCATAATTAAACAAAATGAATTCGGCAATTTATTAATTAAACAAAATGTAGCTGTAATATCTGTCCACACTCGAATCCCTAATCTGAAAGTCCTTATATGCTTTTAATAATCTAGGTGCTATTGAAATCAATCAGGCAGTGCCTTAGAGCTTTACAACTCTTCCTGCACATCAAAGGATGTGTGTGAGTGTCAAAACACCTTGGAGAATCTGGCTTTTAATGATCTACAGGCCTAAGTTTACTTCATTATAGAAATCACACAGATTTAAACAAAGAGGATTTAGGCGACTGTTCCACATCTATCCAACGCATTTGAAGTTGTCTGTATGAATTTTTAAATGTTGTTTGGAAAATGCAGTTCCATTCAAATGAAAACACAATGGCAAGTTCCAAGGGGTGGAGGGAAAACAAAAAAAAGCTAATCATCTACCAGATTGTGATGAAAATAAAGCATCATTTCTCTTTTTCTACCATCTAAAACTGGTCACATAAGAAACCAAATACATACATGTATGGCAGCTAAGCTGTGAGAACTGCTAAAGTGACCAACGTACAGGAACATCTGCATTTGGTTTTAAGCCAAAATACTGTGATGACTACACAGGAGAATTTTCTGGCTGTCAATTTAAAGAACCAGAAACCATCAATCCACCCTGGACTCTGAAGCACAGAGTGTGCAGTTTTGCATACTATTTACTAAACTTAATTGGGATGCCTATCATAAAATAGCTGCCATCAATATTGAAAGAAAAATACAACACATACACAAAGAGAAATCATTAGCAAGGGAGACCTGCATCAGTTTTAGCTTCTTTGCAGCTGTGCTTTGGCCAAGATCTCTATTTTACCAGCAAAAGATAGCCCACCTTCTCAGTACGGAAGTGGAACAAAGCTATGGCATAAAACAAATGGGGGCAGAGAAGAGAAATGTGCAAATAATGTGCTATTAATTCCCTATTTGGTCCCATGAAAGAGGTCTAGAAAATATGTGCATCTACAGCAGCTCCCATATAGAATAACCAGAGCTTACAGTATAAACCTACAGCTTCAAACTGGACCAAGCCTAAGAAATAGCTGATATCACAAAGGCACAGCAATAGGTCCCCTTTAGGAATTCTGTAAACTTTGATAAAAGCTAAATGCAAGGCATTTCAGGTGGGGAAGAAAAAAATATCCTTCTGAAGAAAGAAGATTCCTTACAAAACCCATCCTTAGCTGCAGGATGGTGTCCAGCACAACTGCAGTAAAGCCAATAAGAGCTGAGCAGAACAGACTCAAGTTGTTGGAGACAGATCCTCTTTGTTTAGCGAGCTAATCAGCCGACAGACTGCAGACTGAGGCTGCCTTCAAGAGACAGTGCTCCCAAGCGTGAAACAAGCTATTTTAAAAGATGTATTTTAAGTCACACCTGTGCCTCCTCCAGCACATCTGCATATGCGTGGCAGAGCTTCTGCAAAGTTTCTACAGCTGGGCTAATCACCTCCAGGGGACACTGAGAGTCCCTCAGCCAGCACTTGATATTATCTGAAAAGGAGATCACACATGCAAAATGAGCATTTTCTAAGCTTATCAACTGCTTACGGAGAAGAAATAACTGTTAAAATGGGAGGCATGAACCTGCCTCCCCCTCTGCAATTCCTCAGGGCCACTCACCAATCAGCCTCTCACAGGTGCTTTTAGGGAGATGCTTTGCAACATGACCGATGACACAGAGTATATGTCCTGTAGTATCAGTGCTCATGTTCTGCTGCCTGAAAAATAGCAGAGCAGACAAACTAACATTAACGCTAAAGAACAACACCAAATCACAGTAGAAAAATCCTTTCATCTGGGATATGCATTATTAAGGCAGACATGTCAAAGCAAATGAAAACTCAAAAAGCTTAAGGTAAGAGTTGGTTACTGCACAAATCTGCGGGCCATTTCTTGCCTCCTAGCTGCAGAACCGATTGCCTGAATAAAGAACTGTGATCTAAGCAGCTAAATGGCACTCTGCCCGTGGAAGGACAGCAAGTGCTCACTTGCTTTGTTCTTCCTTTTCACCCCCATCTCTTTCCTGCAGAATGGAGGACGGTGTTCAAAGCACACAGATACCTGCTGACATTGTCCCAGGATTCAATGACTTTGGAATAATCCAGCTTGGGTGAAGAACTGGCCACCTTCGCAAGCAACATCCAAGCTGGTACAGCGTGCTCCGTTTCCACATGAGACATGACATGATTGATGAAAGTGGAGGTGAACTTATTCTGCCTGGACCACATATGAAAAGCTTTGTTCAAGTAACGGCTAAACAGAGGAAAAAAAAGAAAGTTAAAGGAGGAGTAAACAAAACACTTGGTCTTAGACATTGGCAGTAAAATCCAACGTCCCTGTCCAGGATACACTGGGCAACACAACAAAGCTGCTATCACTTGGCATTCCCACTACTCAGAATATGTCAGGATTTCTGCTACATATTTTACTAGAAATATTTTCAGTCTTTCAGTTCATATTGTGATACACTACAGACCTGGCATACAAGCATGGATGTAGTGCTGTGTGTCAGTAAGACAGAAGGTCCAACTAATACTGTGACACACCAAGAAAATATAATTTCAGCCATCTGTAACAAAGACTTTCTAGTAGTTGTAATTTAATACCCATAATGGGACAGGATACAGTAATGTTAAGGCACCATAATTCACTCATTTTTCTATTTATCTCTAGTTACCTACTTCACGTTGAAAGAGTTCTGAGATTTATCAAGCTGCAAGGTACTCTAAGGTCATGAAGAAGAAGGTGCCATGAATCTGCAAATTAGCTTCTAAAATAGCCCAAATTAGAACACTGACAGTTTCACCGATCGGCAAGGCAGCACAACCACTATCTCATTTGCTATTTCTAAGCTATTATGCCCTGTTGACTAATAAACATACAGCTGTCTTTAATCAATGTTGTGTCCTTGTCATACTGTGTGTCATCCCATTTCTTCTGCTTCTTCCCACAGCATTCTGCAAAAGGCAGAATAATTCTATTTGTCGTAAGACGAGTAACATATTGCACACCAGAAATAATAAAAAGCCATGTTCTCCTTTCTTTATATGTCCTCTCTTACTTGTGTCATAGAACACCTCCATTTGACTTAAATATTCATGCTGCTATCAACACATCAAGAACAGCATGCAACATTCCTGTATATGAACACGGGAGTTCCGGGAGAGAGCACAGGTAAAGGCACAAAGGAAAACTGCACTCTTCTCACCAACTGCCAGCTTGTCCATGCTCTTCTGTCCCAGGAACTGGTAGAGCAACACAAGCCCCTCACAACACGACAGTTTCCATCTCTAGCAGTAATATGTGCTTATACTGACTGTTTCAAGCAGAGAATTCAAGTAGCTTAAAAAAAAACCCCAATAAATTTAATTTCTTGTCCTTGCACAACACATGGCACGTGAATTTAAACAATATGTAACCTATGATAACTACTGGTCTGTGGCCACACAGCGAATGAGAGTTCTGAGACTATAAACTCATACCCTTATCTTACTACTCCAGTCAATAGGCAATTTCCTTCTGTAAAGGCAAAGTTGCATATTCTAACAGGATTAAAGGTTAAAAAAAATTTGTCCCTGAATGCTAACATAGTAAAGGTAATTAAAACATATGATGTGTTGGACAAAGAGCTGTTATGGAAAAGCCACCAGAGCCTACAACGAAGGGAAAAATGCACTTACTTCAGCTCCTGGCTTTCTGAAGTCAAGAGGGTAAGGAGATCCCACGCTAGAGCCTGCTTTCCATCTTCACTCCTGAATTTATTATAATGTTTTATATGTTGCAACAAGAGCTGATCAAGGCAATCCAAGGCCTTTTCTTGGACAGAACTTTCAGTGTCCATCACAACAGGCACCACTCCATTTAACCAGGCCTTCTGCACCAGAACGTTACTGTGCTGGGACTGAGAGAAACATGCGTTGCATTAGAAACATTTTAAAATCATTATAGGATCCTATATGCATGGGTAAGATCAGCAAATGCCTAGAAACCTCCAGACTCAGCTACTAACTTTGCAAATAAACTTTAATAAATCCCAGCACACTGCTCAACCAGCACTGCAGCGTGGCAGCAAGTGGGACAAGGGAACTTGTATCTCCTTGACACCATGAGGCATTTGATCATATCAATGATCAAGCTACCTGGTGTTCCTGCTTAAGTACTGTAATACTTTGTTTTGAAACCCTATAAATAATTATAACAGTATCGCATTAAAGCTGCACAGCAGATGATTTAACACTAACCAAAAAAAAAGCTTTGCTTAATATAAACCCTATGCTTCAAGCCTAAGTTACTAACCCTTCGTGAATAAATAGAAGGAAAAATATTGCAGTGCTATCATCTACACATTACATCTTAGTAAAGTGATTCAGGTTTTTTTTTAACTTGAGAAGACCAGCAACAAAAACATTTTCTCCACGACTGATAAATCAACAGCCAGGAAAATAAATGTTTCCAACAGTTGGAAGCATCCTACATAAATCACAAGTATGTATAAGAATGAGTCATGACTTACAAGTCAAAAGGTAGGAAAAAAAAATTAAAACACAGTCATAAAATGATATCCACTGAATGAACAACTGATTGGTCTGTTTCCTCCTTCTTTTAACCCACAGTTCACTCATCTTGCGTCTGCGTAAGAATTCATGATATTTTTTCTCACCACAAGGAGCTCTGTTATAGACTGCAAGGCCTGTTTCCGCACAGAAACAGCAGGGTCCCGGCAGCGGTCTTGAAGAGTGGACAAATCTTCTGCAGTACAAGGGATGACTTTGTGCTTCAGGATGTTCATAAAAACCTGGAAGTCAAATCCCAGCATAACTGCATTGGGAATACAGGCCATGCACATTGGGTAGCAAATCAAAAATACAATCTACCCCCTGCCGACTTCAACTAGAGATTAATTTATCTCACCGAGAGTGAAACATCACATTAACAATTTATGAGTACTGGGCACAACCAGAGATGCAGAATGAAACAGAAAGCATCTTTTCAGTCATTCCGATTTTATAACAACAATCAGATAGAGTGAATGTCACAATTTCCCCTTGAAAATAACGTGTCTCTTGTATGAATCACATCTTTTACCTGGTAATAAGGAAGAGGGGATGTTTTTATTTTATTTTATTTTAAATCAAAAAGCATCAAAACAAAACAATTGTAAAGCCTTGACTTGAGAAGCTCAAATCAGCATGTGAACTGAGTTGGAGTGAAGAGGACTAACAGAGGAAGGCAGTCAACAGCAGACACCTATTTTTTAAAACGCTGAAATTTTCATTGAAGCATATCTCTTTAAAAGCTAATGATTTCATTTTAAAAAAAAAAAAGAGCAACAAGCAAAGCAACGCATCCCTCCACAAGAGGCTGGATATAACCTAATCTCTTTGTTAACAAGGTCAAAACAGAGCAGCTAATATGCTTCAGTTTATAAGGAAGTCGCTTAATTGAAATGCCTATTGACATTTGAAAAGAGCCTCTCTTTCTAAATGACGGAATAACAGAATGCCAGCAAGAGTACTAGAAAAATTTTCCATCATCAAGCTCGCATCATTTACTTATCAGGAATTAGCAAGCAAGACCTCTTTAAGGCCTGTAGGCACTCTGCAGGAATAGCAGGAAGCTACAGGTGGGCAAAGTTACATACAGTTAGCTACAGTACTATGGCCTAATTATTTATTTTAAGGGCATTCTGGGTAATCACTGAGAACAGGGAAGCCCACAAAAACACCGTACCTGGAGAGCAGATTTCCTCACGTTGGTTTTCTCATCTCCGGCTCTCAGTCTTAGCATGGCCATGATTTCTTTTCCTAGCCAAAACCGTGATAAGAAGACATTAGCCACACCGCCATTTAGCAGCACTAACACACTGAACACCGTGCAGCAGCAAGGAGGAACACAGCTCTGAACAAAACTGAGCAACAATTTGTTGCCCGAGACTTTCAGAGAGGAGGAATGAACAAAGCACAATAAAAACCCGCCCAGAATAACCCAGAATGAGGTATAAGCCAGAGGAAAAAAGAAAAAAAAAACCACAACTGAATACACAGGGCCACAATCAACTATTTCTTGCCTTTGGAATCACTCAGAGGGACTACTGACAAGCAATACTGATTTCAAGCATTTTACCATTGCTTTGAAGGTTTCTACTTATTGCTGTCTGTCAGATTTCTTACAGACATAAGTAAGAATTCCCAAATACATGCCAGATTTGGAGATCTGTTACTTAGAGCGATTCATGTGGAGATCCACTCTGCTGCCATTAAGAAATAGCATTAGTCACAGGGAGCTAATCAAAAGTAGTTTGAAAATAAATTTTTACTAAAGGAAGAAAGGGACTTTGATCCGCGCTCTATGGGCAGCCAACTGCGATTGCATCTTCCTCCTGATACCAGCTTGACAGAAAAAGCACAGAACCTTTTCATTGCAA
Source organism: Stercorarius parasiticus (assembly GCA_013396915.1). Lineage (NCBI taxonomy): Eukaryota > Metazoa > Chordata > Aves > Charadriiformes > Stercorariidae > Stercorarius > Stercorarius parasiticus. The sequence continues at coordinate 1,006,163 of VWZL01001228.1, read as the reverse complement.
GATTTTGCCGTTACAATAGTCCAGCTCTTGTGAAGGTGATCAAATCTGCTAAAATAATCACACTTTGCCAAGTGACATTGATTTTACTCACAGTGACATAGAAAAAAAAAACACTAAACCCAAACCACCAACCAAACAAAAAACCGGAGTTCTAAATGGCTGAGAACTATCAAGGGAACATATTATTTCTATACTGTTGGGCAGTGGTAATTCTTTAGTGCACACTTTGCCCTGCAGATTATCCCTACCCTTCTTATCTGTGCCCTTGTGCATTTAGCATGGTCTGACTATCCTTGGCTAAGATTTATTTCACTTCTAAAATATGAGCTGTTTGGTCTTCATAGAAGTGCAAAATTAGCGCAGGCATAAGCCAAACACAAGCATGTGCCAGACAGCTTTGCTAATGCACCTTGACTGAGTCGGAGAGCCCTGTATTTCAGCTATCCTCCTGAGCTCCAGACAGTCCTTTTCCATCCAAGCCTTTTCTTAATTTGTTTTGCCAAGTGTACGCTCTGCTGGGTATCAGACACAAAAGCAGGCATCCTCTGCCACAAGGAGTCCGCAACTAAACAGGGAATACACAATACCTTAAGTGGCCTGGAAGACATTTCTATCTGAGAGAGCGGATTAACGAAATTTATCAGCGAAAGGTTTTAAAAGAAAGCTTTCAATGGAGAAGATTGGAGCCTGGCTCATGGAGATAGGGAGAGAGATCCCATGTGAAGAGCAGCACGAGCCGTGTAACAAAGACGCAAGTGCAGGATGTGAACCAGGCAGAGAATTGAATTGTCAGCAGTTCAGGAGAGGTGAACAGCGAGAACTGAGAGCAGAGATACTGGCAGAGGCCTAGAGGTTAGGAAGAAAAGCTTTTGCATGGAAGAGGAAAAGAAAGGAAGCAATTCACAGAAGGAACATCCTGGCTGCAAAAGCCAACTTCCACACTGATTTCATGCTATCAACAAATTAGAACTAGCTACTTGCCACTCTGCATCAGTCCATTTAACCTCACGCTTTGCTTTCAACTCCAGCCAATACCTGGTGCTGCAGAGAAGTGAATTCTTCCCGAACATAACAGCGCCAGTCAAAGGTGCTGTGTTTTATGTAGCAAAAATATATTAGTTCTCTGTGCATTGGAGCAAGAGATTTAATTACCCTTAAATTTATGGAGTTAAAAGTATTATATCCCACATTAATTACCATCCTTTTTGCAAAGAACAAATTACCTCCTTTTCAACAAGTGTTGCCACCACATTAACACAAACGAACATCGGTATTTCAAAATTAAATGTATTTTTCAGACTTGAGTGGAAATAATACTTCTTTATGGCTGGCACTTCCACCCCCTTCATCACCCCTAAGTGTTTTTTAACAGCTCTACAGAAAGCTCTCTCCAGTTTCTTTGAAAAATGGACAATGAATACACTTCAGAAAGTCTAATTTCAATTAAGGTTTTGAAAAGTTATCTGAAAAGGCTAGTATAATTTTGACGTACCGTCAAGCACAGCAGTATTGCTGCTGTCTGCCAACTCAATAGTTTTGAAAGTCGGTAAGGTCTTCAGCGGATGGTTGGACATAGCTGAAAGAAAAGTTAAAAGTTTAAGTACAAAAAAGGCACATGTTCACGCAGCAAGATGGTTCACTGTTAAACAGAGAGCCTCATGCATGCCCTAGGTTTTATACATATGCGTATTTTTAGAAAATGGCATGCCAAGAAAAGCCTGAGTCTTACTATAAAAGAATGACTCTATACCTTCTGCACTGACTGTCAAACTTGCAGTGTTTGTGTTTGCTTCCAAGACTGTATGGTCAGAGGCTGCCAAAAAGAAATAAAAAAAGAAATTAAATGAAGTATTTTAATTCTGGATATTCTGTCATTCCAAATTTTTTCAGGCAAGTAATCTAACCGTAGGATGCTATGTGCACGCTTCTGAATTGTGCCATCTGGCCTTTACCACACCTGAGGGAGTTCAGAATGCCAATCACGAAAAAAACAACTTAGCAGAAGCAAAAGGCAACTCAAGATTTAATCAACTGTCAGGCAAAAACGAACTTTTTTTTTCTTTCAATGAGCAATTTCAGTTGTCTGTAAATATCCTTCAAAGGTACCTCATGGAGGAATCTATTTAGAACCGATACACGAGAATAAATCCCTTCCAAATATAAAGCTTCATGAGTAACAGGACTCATCTATTACTTCTCGTTATGACACAATACACAAGGACACTATGTGCAGATTTTTAAGTTCCTGACAACTAGTTCTCCTATCTCCTGGTGATCATTCCCCAGAAATGTCAAGAAATATTTTTACTATCTCATTTATCCATAATACTTACAGCTCTGTAATAAATCCTGTATACTATCCAAGGTAGCAGCAGCTTTCATTTCGAGGCAGTGGGCAAAACTGCTTAAAGCTTTGCTACGGACCACGGATGCTTTGTCCGAACACCGGCCAAACACCATGACCTGTACTAAAAACTTATGCTTTAGAAACTTCTGATGATCCAGGGACAAGGAGCCGTCCAGGTTCCTCTCGGGCACATCCAACAAAGCTAACACGACATCAAGAGCAAACACCCTGTACGCAATCTGTTTGGAAGGAAATGCACACAAAGTGCTCTGTTAATGTAAGCAGAGACACAGGCATTGCCAACTCAGTTTACCCGCTTTTAGACGCCAGCAACAACAACGCTATTCAGTACTGATATCGAACCCTTCATCTTCAAAATCCTGCCATATCTGAACCCTGGAACATCAAGGGAATGTACGTACTTTAGTGTTGCGTGAGTATTTATAAAGCCAAGCGATGAAGTCAGCAAACTCTACACTAGGGAGTTTATTCAGCAAATTCACCAAGGCCTGTGCAGCATGTGTGCGATGATCAGCCTTATCTGGGACCTGAAAAACACGGGCAATTGCATGGTATGATATTTTGATGCTCTGCTCTAGAAGCCAGAATGGCATTTCAGGGGTTAAGAGAAGTACTTTTTTATTTAATGAGGCGATGAGGTCAAATTCAGCAAGGACTGGGAGAACAATCACAGCTTCCCTGGTCACTCCTTCAGCGCTCACCCACAATCACACAGCAAAATCCCCAAGGCAAAGGTGGAGCTTAGATTAAACCCAGAGGCAGTATTTCTCCATGGCAGTCTTCAGATAGTTAGCTAGGCAAAGTGCTCACGTAATTAATCCTCATTTTCCTTTACCAAAACAGTGTAAAAGCAATGGCAAATTGTGGAAAAGTCAAAAGTAGGGTACAATAAATTGTGAATGAGGAGGGAAGTGTTCACCCTCAGTCTTCTCCAAGTGTGACACTACTTTTAAGATGCCTGAAAACTGCAATAAAGATGAGCACAAAACGCAATCAGGCTGTCAAGAAATCTGCAAATGATTAAAATCTTTTCATTCCTTACAAAACATTGTGAAAATGGATTTCCTAACCATTACAGATACTGCAATGTCTCCACACATGAGTTCTTCAGCTTAAAATGCAACAAAGCGTAGTATACCTTGGTACAGATATGTTGCAGCAATATTCGAAGAACAGGAAAAACAACTTCTTTCAGCTCATCTACTACAGAACTGCACAGAAGAAAAACAAGCAGATTTGAATAAGGCTGGTTTTATAACAGAGCAAAAATCAAGTCAAGGACATTCCTTTTGGAATGCATTTCAGAAGGCAGGAAAAGTGCACGTTCTGGAATCACAAGCACTAGCGCAACATGATACGGTCAGACAGACCTACTTACTGTCTACATTAACCTGGCTTTGCAGGCAGAAAACATTTCTTCCAATACTTTTCTACAAATAGAAGGCCAATATGAAAAGCTTCTTTATTCTCAGTCTACTTGGTTTGTTATCTGTTACTATGTTGTCTGGGGATCTCTGCACAAATTACACTTTTCAACAACGTGGATCCCCACACAGGGGAATAACAAACACAGGCAAAATATATCTTTAAGCAGGAGAAAGAAAAGAACTAAGGAGAAATGAGCTCCATATTACTCTTTTATCTCCTTACACTACTTTGTAGTGAACTACAAAACCTAAAAAACTGACACAAAGCAAAATACAGAAGGCAGGTCCCTTCCCTTCAGTGCCACTTCTCTGTCAAACAGAACCTTCTTTCCCCTCCACCAGCAAGTTCAGTAAATTCCCATTACAGACATTTTAATTAAACCTCATTTGCACAAACAGCTTCAAAGTCAGTGCCAGTTTGTCTCATCCCTTTATCAACTGAACAGTAAAGCAAAGGCACGCCAGAAGAAAGAGCAGACGTAGCCAGGAAGGGTAGTGCCAGAGCTCTGTACTTCACCTGATGAATTTTATAGCCTGATTCCTGGCGCTGATCACAGCCGATGTGATTGCAAGGACCGCGCGTCTGGAACCCGCACCACTTTCCAGCATAAGAATGACATTGAGGATTCGCTGGAAGACACAACGAAGAATCTGGAAAGAAAAGGTTATTTTCAGGTTCATTTCAGTAGCAACCGGAGCCCATGGATAAGCATTCTGACCAGGTTTATGAATTACTTCTGAACTAAATAAACTTAGATCCAAATAATATCACCTGTCAAAATGTGACGGAATAATTCAAAGAGGACCCAGTAATACACACAACATCTTTCCCAGGTGTAATGTTCTCTTACAAGTCCAGTAAGGCCTAAGAAGGGCTTCCTGACAACATCAACAGATCCTCTCTGAAGCAGTGGACTTCAATTTGCGAGACATTTGGAATTTGAGGAAATTCATTGGGTTTTGCACGGAAGATCTCTTAAACTAACGGCATGTTTTTACCACCACGTGCACTTGAATTTTTGGAGCTTCCTCCCTGCCACACTTGTGGGACCGCAGCATGCCTGGTTATCCTGACACTCGCCGAGCAGTCCCGCAGGAGGGGCAGGGGAGATGAGGAGGGTCTGAGAAGAAGACCTATGACATCTTCCTGTGATAGCACAAACATCAACAGTTCTGAAAAGCCTGTGCTGCCCTGAGAAACCAAGGAGGCTGAAACACACAGGTCTAAGGCTGCTAAAGCTGGGCAGACACTCAGGTATACATCAGGTTAGTGTCTAAGCTCCAGGCTCTCCTGATTAGACAGACACTAATACCCTGTTTTCTAGCTCAGAACTAGTTCAGATGGGTGTACAGAGACTTGCAAACACGGCAGCACAGTCACACCCAAAGTTCAAAAGCCCATCCATAGAAGCAGCATGCAGATAAGTGGGAGATGACACAGTGTGCTTGCCGATTCAACAGAATAAAAATGTAAAGCTGCAAACAAGTTTCTGGTAGAACTGGATGTTCCATGATGACAGACTATTCTCTGAATAAGCATCAACCCTGCTTACCATCATCTGCGCATAACACCTCCCCATCATGCTTCATTGCTGCGCAACACAATGCCACAGCACGCTACCAAGCAGTGCTGGAGCTCCACCTAGCAGGAAACAATAAAATTCCAGGCAAACGCAGTCACCTGGAATTCTCTTTTTTAAGATACAGAGATCTAATGGCACTGTAGCTAGCCTCTGCTTTCGATTCATTTGCCACAGGAGTCACTAGAGCACAGAATTCAATGCACACAAAACGCATCATCATGCAAGTCGAAGGAAATAAGGACTGGGGTGGAAAAAAAGCATCTTGCCTCTGACCCAGCAAACACATGCCCAAAAAATAAAACTAATGTAAAAAGTAAAAAATGTCCAAGCAAAAATGACGTGCAAAGAAGGAAAGAAACAGCTACTCATTTTCAATACTGCAGTAAGCATTTTAAAGATTTTGTCCAACTTTTACCTTATCTTCTGTACCATGTAGAGGGGAACACAGTAATCGCAGTCCATGATAGGCCAGCTCGGGAACGTACTTGGCTTTGTTAACATCCCTAAGCAAAAAAGGCAAAGAGACGTCTTCATATCTCATTGGAGAAACATTTACTACAACTATTACAACTAAATTTGTTCATTAACTGGAAAACATTCAATATCCACTAGATGTTGTTTACTGTTAGCTAGGTGGAACACGTTCTAATTATCTTTAGGGAAAGAAATCACTGCTTTCATTTTCATATAAACAGGATAACACATGCATTGAGCACTTTACTTGTTCAAAGTACCGTTTAAACATTAAGAATTATTTGCTCACATTGCTGCTGAAAACTTGAACTCGTGTACCACTGGCTCGAAGTTTGTCAGTTCAACAAAGATCTGGAAGGAAACAAAGCCAAGCTTAGCTAATTGAGGTGAGAGGAAGACATGCAGGTCTCCTTGGATGCTTGGGGGGTCTCCTTGGGGGTCAGACCATAGAGAACTTGAGTCTAACTTTCAAACCACAGTATCTCCCTCGAAGCAGAACATAAGGGGACCCCAAAGCCCACAGGCTCAATACCAGGTGCCTTCCCCCTGGCTACAGTGAGGACAGTTTAATCAGGTGACCAATTTAGGAAAGGTAGGACTGCCATCACTCCTGTGGCCATGGAGTGTTCTGCATCCACCAAAAGTTTGTGTTGGGGGGATATAAGGTTCCTTGAGTTGAACCTTATTACCTGCAGGCAGTTCTGCACACACTGAGGTTTTTCTTTCAGGGAGAACTTAGGTAGAAGTCTTAATAAATTTTTCAAAAGAAGGAAGATTGAGTTGCGAACTTGAAGAAGATCATCCGTTGTAAAGTAAACATTTTCACAATCCTCTTCCTCCTCCTCCTCTTCCAATGTATCTTCCATCTATATTGGTAGAAAAGAGAAAGAGCATCCTGTTCCACAGCACTGGCTGATCTCTTCTGCACATTTTGGTGCTTCACTGAGTTCTCAGGTTAGGTCCTACATGATTTCACATTCAAAATTCTAAATCTTTTCTTTCAGATTAGTTAATGCACTTAACAGTTGGGGAAAAAAAAACAAAGAAAGATGAAAGTTGGATAGAAAAAAAGAAAGCTCTAACAAAAGAAAGCTCTAACACAGCCTATTCTTGTTTGGAAGGAGAAAGTCCATCATAACCGAAGACAATTATCTGAATTCTAATCTGACACTTGGGAGATTCATCTCAAGTAATTCCCATTGTGCCTACGCTCTTCTTCCCTTGCTTGTCATGACCCTGCAGCATGCATCTTTCCTCCGGATTTCTGATGCATAATCCTCAGTTGTGTTAAAAAAAACCCATATAAATGTTAGAACGAGCAGCTGAGTACAGCTAACCAAAGCATTTAGCCCCTAACTTCCCATCAGTAAGTTGGCAAAGAAACGTAAATGTCATTTGCGAGCTTGAATGTTTCTTGAAGAAGCTCATATAAATTAATTTCTCCCTCTGCTACTGAGCTTTCTAACAATATGCCACAGACAAATAAGCTGTATTTTTTCTATTAGTCAGCAGCCAGGAAACTGCAGCTAATGTTGAATCATCAGATCTCTGAAATTCCTAATAATAGGCAGAGGATCAAGAGCAGAGCTGACCTGCTGAATAAAAGGTTAAGAATTGAAAAAGGGTGAAAAAGAGGAAAAGTATCACACTGACCCAGAAGTGAAGGAGCTTGCCAATAATTTACTTATTAATAATAGAGGTTTATATCTGAAGAGATTACACAAACATCTTACATTGCCATTCCTGCTTGGTTTTCCTTTCTTTCTGTTTCTTCGTGCATTGGTCTCGGAGCTTTGAGCATGCATCTTCTTTCTTTTCCTCATCAGATCTGGTTGTTGAGGCCAACTTTTTGTCAGGGTATGAAGACATTTATCAAACACCACTTGATGGAACAGCTGGTTAGCTATGCTGCCTGCCCAGAAAAGACAACATCAGCCATCTTCCAGACAAAATACAGAGAGCAACAAATCACCTGGCCAAGTCTCCATTCACTTTGACAGCCAAATAGATGGCCAGGACAAAGCCTGGGAGCCTAAGAGAGTTCAGAAGCAAAAAGAACTGTTTGAACAAAGCCAAAGTGCATCAGGATGATATGTCATCAGCGATGACATTCTCCAGTAGCATCACCAGCTGATCGACCCCTTCTAGCTGGTAATGTGCTGCGTAACAAAGATCAGCAAAACTTTAGAGGACGTATTGGCCTTGAATACTGCAGGATGCTGCTGTGAATCAACTCCAACTGCTGGTTATTTTAAACAAATACTTTTATTTTCACAAATGAACCTGTCCAAAAGCACTGCACAGTGAAATCCTCTCTAGTTACAGAGCAGGAACAGGGAATAAGCTTCTGCCTTCACTGTGTATTATTGTCAAAGCAGAGGGATATGTGTGATTTCAGCTCTGTGTACCGTTCAGACTCCTCTGTCAACCTTGTCACAGAGCTGCTAAGATGCATGGCAATGCAGACCCGGACTGAGACTTCAAGCCACTTTATGACAGGAGACCAAGCTGCCATCAGACCGTGACAGTTGTTCAGCACTCAACACTGTGGCTGAGTCTCATCCCCAGGGATCTCAGGGAGATCAAGCGAACAGTTCAAAAGCCATCACTTGTTCCACCTGGAATTCTTATGAGAAAAAGCTGATTTTGCCTGAATGATGTTTTATCCAACAATGAAGAGGCGCATCCCTTCGCTCACCTGGGATTTCCAGCAGTAAGAAGTACAACCCAGCCGCGTGAAGAGCATAAATCCTCTGCTGTGCATTAGCACTTTTGTGCTGGCCTGCTTGGACAAAGTGGTGCAACACAGCCACGAGAGCATTATGAGAGAAGTTGTTTTCAGCAAACAAGGTCCAGATATTCTGAGGCAAAATACACAAGTAATAGTGAGAAACCCAGTAATAACATAGCTCTCTACAAGTAGCTGCTATTAACATTTTAACAGTTCCCACTGAAACCAAACCACTACGTATATAACACATATAAAAATATGTTTTTAATAATTATTTTATAGTGTATAATATTAGAATCATAGGATGGTTTGGGTTGGAAGGGACCTTAAGGATCATCTAGTTCCAACCCCCCTGCCCTGGGCAGAGACACCTCCCATTAGACCAGGTTGCTCCAAGCCCCGTCCAACCTGGCCTTGAACACCTCCAGGGATGGGGCATACATGGACCTGTTGGAATGGATCCGGAGGAGGCCACAGAGATGCTCCGAGGGCTGGAGGGAGAAGAGAAGGCTCCGGGGAGACCATATGGCAGCCTTTCAGTACTTAAAAGGGGATTTATAAGAAAGATGGGGACAGACTTTTTAGTGGAGCCTGTTGTGATAGGACAAAGGGTAACGGTTTTAAGCTAAAAGAGGGGAAATTTAGACTAGATATCAGGAAGAAATGTTTTGCAATGTTGGTGGTGAGGCGCTGGAACAGGTTGCCCAGAGAAGCTGTGGCTGCCCCATCCCTGGAGGTGTTCAAGGCCAGGTTGGACGGGGCTTGGAGCGACCTGGTTTGGTGGGAGGTGTCCCTGCCCAGGGCAGCAGGTTGGAACTGGATGATCTTTAAGGTCCTTACAACCCAAAGGATTCTATGATTTTTCTTTGCGTCTTCGTTAAGCAGAAGGTGGCCCAGTGCAGCCTTACCTCCCTATTCTCATGGTCCTCCCCAGCGAAGGGTAACAGGGCCTCGTAGAGCCAAGTGAAGGCATAGAGTCCCTCCTCGATGATCTCCTCGGCTATCCTGGCATCCAGAGGTTCTGCCTCTGTGAAATCCAGATCCCAGACTGTGTTCACCCAGACTGTGAGAAAAAAACAAGGATATGAGCATCATAGAATCGCCTAGGTTGGAAGGGACCTTTCAGATCATCTAGTCCCTTCAACACCCGCATTCCAGCCTAAATAATACTTGAAAAAAAATACGGGGTAAAGCGATTAGAGCGGAAACATCGGGTCGCCGACGCCGGGGGGTGTCAGTTTCGGAGGGGG